>CM057455.1:779655000-779895000 GCA_016271365.2 Neoceratodus forsteri | reverse complement strand
AGGAAATGATAGAAGGCATCCTTGGGATGGCAGAGAAAGGGGAGATATTGCTAATGGGGGACCTGAATATGCCAGATGTTGACTGGAGCACCTTTGTTGCAGCCACATCCAAGAGCAGGGCCATTCTCGATGCCCTACAGGGGGCATGCCTCAGACAGCTAGATTTGGAACCCACTCAGGAGAGAGCAGTCTTAGACCTGGTACTCTCAAATGGGGATGGAGAGAGGATCTCTGATCTTGAAGTGGGTAGCCCTCTGGGAACAAGCGACCACCAAACAGTGTGGTTCACGATAAACTTAGCTGTAGAGTCAAGCCACACAAAAGTGAAGGTACTGGACTTCAGGAGGGCTGATTTTGTCAAAATGGGAGAGTGCCTCAGAAAAGCACTAGCAAACAGGCAAGAAGGTGGGGTGGAGCAACAATGGGGAAACATCAAAACCGCCATCACAGAGGCAACAAGTCTTTGTGTGAAGCAAATAAATCAAAACGAAAGAAAAAACCACTGTGGTTCTCAGAAGAAGTAACGGGGAAGGTAAGGGAAAAAAGATAGCATTCAGGAAGTATAAGGAAACACAGAAGAAGCAGGACAGAGAACTGTACCAGTTAAAGCAGAAGGAAACGGGTAAGGCAGTCAGAATAGCAAAGGCCCAAACCGAGGAAAAGATAACCAACTCTGTTAAGAAGGGGGATAAAACCTTTTATAGGTACATTAGGGAGCAAAGAAAGACTAAGGCAGGGATACTGAGGCTGAACAAAGAGGAAGGTGGTTGGGCAGAGAGCGACAGTGAAAAAGCAGGGATACTGAACGAATACTTCTGCTCAGTATTCACAATGGAAAAGCAGGGGGAAATACCTAATCCGGTCAATAGAAGTACTCTGGATAGGGGGGGTTGATATTTAAGCAATAATGCATGACAGGGTGTGTGTTGTGCTGGGATAACGTCACGCCTGGGGTGACTGAGCAGTGCGCTACTCACCCAAGTGGCGATGTATCCCAGCACAACACACACCGAGTGCATTATTGCTACATACAATGGCTCACTTGTAAACAGAAAAAATATAAGAAAAATATATATATTTTTTTACATTTTCAGTTCATTTTTTTGTGTGGAGGTATATTAACAAAATAGTGTGCAATTTCATTATGTCCAGAAGGTGGTGCTGTTGCTATGTATTGGTGTCCTTTTGACATGCTATTCTTCATGCCCCAATTGCCATTGTGTGATGTCGGTATTGGTGTTTTTATTGTTTTTTTTTTTATCTGTGAAGATTTGAGGCAAGGGATATCATGTGTTAGGTAAGTGAAACCAACTGTGCAGGATGTAAATGCGAGTTCGATTGTCAGAGTGCTGAAAAGTAGGTTTGTAGAGTGGGTGCGAAGTTTTATTTTTTCTGTTCCATTGCCGACCCGTGGCCAGGCAGGGCAGGTGTGATGCTGAATGATAGGAAGCTTTGTAGCTAAGAGAGGGTGTTAGGAGATGGATTTATGACACCTGTATGGCATCTTTGTACTTACGAGGCTGTTGTAGAGTAAAGAGAAAGTACTGCTGTTTTTTTCCACCATGAACAAAACTGAGTGACTTTACTGAAGCGTGTGACCACCGAGTCTGAAGAAAGGGAGATTTGAAGTGTGACGCCGATGGTAGAGGAGCAGTTGATTGCGAGCATTTGTGACAGTGTGAAAGCAGAAAAAGGCTGGCTAAGCGGGACTTTTAAAAAATGTCAGTGCGGTTTGTTTATGCTGAGGAAATTACTGCAGGGGTGTACTCGGCGTTGGGACGGAATAGCTGTGGAGCGGGAATTGTTGTAAAGCCAGTCATAAAGATGGCTTTCACTCAGCTTTTTTTTTTTTTTAAGTGAAGAAACAGAACATTGGGGGAATATGTGAAAGTACTGGGTTACAGTGCTGTGCATTGCAAATGCTACTTTTTCGGGGAGTCTTGAAGGGTGACAGAGATGGCTGTGGACTTATTTGTGTTTACATTTTATGCGGTCATAAGTGTGCTGGGACTTGATCCGTGATGTTGTACTGGGATAACATCACGGGTCCAGTCCCAGACTGACCAATTAGAGCCCAAGATTTTTTTTGCCATTGTATAATAGTCCTTTCACAGAAGAAAGGGTTCTGAAAGAACTCTTAAAACTGAAGGTGGATAAAGCAATGGGGCCTGATGGGATTCAGCCCAGAATTTTAAAAGAACTAGGGAAGAACTAGTAACACCACTGACTACTCTTTTAATAAATCCTGGGAGGATGGGGTGGTACCTGAGGACTGGAGGAGGGTGGATGTGTTTCCCTTCACAAGCGTGGGAGCAAGACAGAGGCAGAACTACAGACCTGTCGTTTGACCTCAGTGGTAGGGAAAATGATGGAATCACTTCTGAAGGAAAGAATTGTTGAGTACCTAGAGGCCAGTGGGGCACAGGACCCAAGGCAGCATGGATTCCAGCAGGAAGGTCATGTCAGACAAATCTAATTGATTTCTTTGACTGGGTGACCAAAGCAGTAGACCAGGGAGGGGCTGTGGGCATGGCCTACCTAGACTTTAGCAAGGCATTTGACACAGTCCCACACAAAAGATTAATAAATTAGCCAGCCTGGGAGTGGATCCTAGGGTGGTAGCCTGGGTAAAACACTGGTTGGACAACAGGACACAGTGAATAATAGTAAATGGAGTCCACAGTGAAGAAAGGGGGGTTACTAGTGGGGTACCACAGGGTTCAGTACTGGGGCCGGTCCTTTTTGATGTCTTTATAAGTGACACTGCAGAGGGACTGGAAGGGAAAGTATGTCTCTTTGCAGATGACACAAAGATCTGCAGCAGGGTTGATACACAAGGTTGGGTGGAAAGGATGAAAAGGGACTTGGCAAGGTTGGAGGAATGGTCAAGTGTATGACTGCTTAGATTCGGTGCAAAAAAGTGCGAAGTAATGCACCTGGGAAACAAAAACCCAGGGGAAGAGTACACAGTGGGGGGGGGTGAGATATTGACAACAACAACAAAAATGGAAAAGGACCTGGAGGTAGTCATATCAGACAACCTAAAGGTGGGCCAGCAATGTGAGAAGGCAGTAAGGAGGGCTGGGGGGATACTGGGATGTATAGGGAGAGGCATCGCCAGTAGAAAACAGAAGTTGTTGGCCCTCTGTATAGACAGTTGGTAAGACCACATCTGGAGTACTGTGTACTGTTTTGGAGACCCCATCTCCACAGAGACATAGACAGGGTGGAGGCTGTCCAGAGGAGGGCAACCAAAATGATGCAGGGTCTGCATCAGAAGACATGTAAAGAAAGACTGAAGGAAGTAAAGATGTATAGCCTCGAGGAAAGGGGGGGGGGGGACATGATAGAAACTTTCAGATACCTCAAGGGAATCAACAAAGTCCAAGAGGGTAGCATCTTTCAGAAAAAGAGATGTGCAAAAACAAGGGGACACAATTCGAAGATAGAGGGGGACGGCTCAGAGGTAATGTGAGGAAGTATTTCTTCACAGAGAGGGTTGTGGATACATGGAACAGCCTTCCTGAGGAGGTTGTAGAGTCAAAATCAGTGGGGGAATTCAAGAATGTATGGGACAGACATAATGCAATTCTAGTGGGGGGGTAGGAGGAAGTAGGCTGTTGGTTAACTAGGATTTGCAGCTTATCCGTTAGGTAGGGAAATGGGCAGACTAGGTGGGCCAAGCGGTCCTTACCTGCTGTCAAATTCTATGTTTCTATGTAAAAACAAGCGTGGAGCCATTTATACACACGTACCCAACTGCCCCCAGAACACACACTGTTGTACGAAATCAGGCATAACTGTTCAATGCAAAGTGGGTATACAGTGTATGATAACAAAATGTTGCAGGAAGATTATTTCTGCATTTTTCTGGGCAGACTACAGAAAAAAAGGAGCAGTCGCAGTGTCTTATCACAAAGCAGATTTTCACTGTTATGCTTTTAGTCTTTAACTGGCAGATAATGTCAGGTATAGTTGTGATACTGTGCTCCGTAAGTACTGCAATTAAAAAGTAAAGCAATATAGGTTCAAGTGAGACAAATGACTTGGGCTATAGAATACTGCACACAAATCCTTGAATAGTATTTAAAAAAGCTACTTCTAATCTTGAATAAAAGTATTCTCTTGGACAAGGTATGTATTTTAAAATATGATGGCAGCTAAATGTTTATATATTCTTTCCTGTCATCATTTCTTTGGCACCCGGGTTCTGGAATGAGCCTGGGTTGTCAGAGGCAGGCTGGTTGGGAGGAGGACAGAGCATCCCAGTGGACCCTCTCCTCCTCCCGGGGGGGGGGGCCCACATCCTGCATTACTACTGCCACCTGCAGACGTATTGGTAGCAGAGCGCTCTGGACACAGAGGGAGGGATACCATGTTGCATAACCTGCAAGAGTGCTAATGTGTCTTCATGTCAGGGGTCTCGTCCCAAACCCCAGTGTCCCTGAAGGGTTAGGGACACAAACAAGAAGAAAGGGGAAACTTACAATGGTAAAATCACCCCTTCGCCTGTAGCTCCATGAAGGCTAGTAAATCCAGCAGGAAGGTGGTATATCCATCATGCCAGTGCAGATAGGAGCATAAACAGTACAAAAGTAATTCTTTGTCACAGTTCAGAATGACCCAGTCAACTCCATTTTTCTCTCAAATAAAGAGCTTGTCTCAAGAAGTCAATTTCTTTTTCTGCCTTTTGTAAAATAAAACATCAGCCCTCCCTCAGTAGTAGGGAGGGTCGCTGGAGACCAGTTAGGGTCTGCCAAGACCAGACTAGTCAGGGATCATTGGGGCAGACTGGGTAGGCCATGCGGTCCTTTTCTGTCTAGAAATTCTAGATTTGGGTCACTGCTGGGTCATTTTGAGTTGAGTCTAGCACCCACCCTCTTGCCTACACAACCTATCCTGCTACGAAAATGTCTTTGCGACACCTAAGCAAATAAACTTTTTATATCATCTTCCTCTGCAGGCCGAGCATTAGTTGATGTGATCCTCCACAGTTCTGATGATAATGCCCCCAAGCTTAAAGACTGCCTACCGTTAATTGGTGCCCTGAAACACCTGAGTGCATGGCATTCAGCGGAGATCTTCATAGCTGCAAGGAATCGCAAATGGTGAGCAAGACGGGAAGTCCCGATAGTGAAAGTGTATGCTGCATGTTCTCTGTCACCTTAATGGTGTTGCATGTAATCGGGACCTCTCTGCTTAGTTTCTTTTTTTTCTTTCTGTATATATTTTATGTTTTTTTGTGCCCGGTTTTTCTCCCATCCCCCCCGGCCGCGCGTGTGCATGTGGGGGCATGTGCATGCTGCGGCTTGATGTGCCCTCCCACAACTTGACTCCTCCTCTTACCTACGCTAGCCACTCTGCTTAGTTCTTCTAACATGGATTCACCTATGTACACACATTTGCAGAATCCCACCTTGAGGAGCCGGTCCCCAGAGTCGTCCAATAGATTGGAAAAGCACCACATGCACTGACCGATGATATCCACCATGCTTTATTCAACCATCAGAGCTTTCTTCCTCACAAAAGAAACGGGTAATTTAAAGCCAGCCCGCTGGCGCAGCAGTAGCGCTACCACTTGTGAAGATGGTGACCTGGGTTCGGGAATGAGCCCAGAGGGCTGGCCGGGGAGGCAGACTTGAGCATCCGTGGGACCACTTGTCTCCAGGGGGGAGGGTGGGAACAGACGTGTTGCTTGACTGGAGGCAGCCAGAGTTATGGCAAACCTGTGTCTAGCACGCGGGATGAGGGGGGGCGGTGTGACAGACGTCGACATATGCCTTGGTGTTGTGTGTACATCATGCCTCCACAAGGAACACAAGTACGGGAAAAAGTACGGCCCCAGACAGCTGCCGATGTAGGACTGGCACCGATCTGGCCCTCACCTCCTGGCCCCCTGGCTCTGAGGACATCCTGATGAAACATGAAGGTACTAGGGTAAGCTGCCCACCTCGTCCCCGCCTGGGGGGGCATAGCCAAGGCTCCAAGGGGGATGGCCCGGGCGCACAGTGGTCCAGGTCTGGGAGTTGGTGTGCGGGCTGGAGACAAAGGGGGCAAAAAAAAAAGAAATAGGTCACTTCGGACTCTGCTCTGCGGTTCTTGTTTTTTTTTTTTTCTTCTGTGTTATTTGGTTCCATGTACACTAGATTCTGCATTCTTTCAGTTCCATTTCGGTTCATGTTCCATTCCCCCACGCCTATTAATTAGTTTGGGTACTTTTATTTGTTAAATTTAACTTACTGCTCGCTACATCGCGTGCAGCTGGTGCAGACACTGAAGCTCCATTACTGACGGACCTTATTAGGTCACGTGCCCCCCGAGCTGCTGAAACTGCACTTGCTGCTAGTTAAAGCCCTACACGGTATGGGCCTAGGCCACATTGTTAAACTTCTCTCTCCTCCCCTGCTCCACCGTTGTGGGCCTGTTGAAGATACCGAGGGCTCGACTGAAAGCTTCAGGTGACCCAGCAGTCACGGTGGTGGCCCTGGTACTTTGGAACTCGCCCTTGAAAACTCTTAGAGGCCTAGTCAGTGGTGGCCTTTAAAAGGGGCTTTATATACTACCTGTTTTAAGTAGCCTTCGGTAATACCCACGTAATATGTGTATTGCTGCTGTCTAGTGCCAGCGTTTTATATTGTATTTTATGATGTGGTTGTTGTTAATGTAGTGTTTGTAATTTATTGTACCTTGTCCTGAGTCTCTGGGGAAAGATGCTGTGTGAGATCAAATCTACTACTAGTGTTTCCTGCTGTGTGTGGCCGTAACAGGGTCCACAGCAATGATGCTGTGCCCTTAAGTGCCAGCAGGAAACGGATCACACCCTTTTTGGAACACTGGCGAAAATAACATAATTTTCATTGGTTTTAGTTTCCTGCAAGCGCTTAAGGGTAGGACACCCCGTTGTGGCCTGCTGTACTGCCACACAAAACAAGAAGCACAGTTACTCTCAAAATGCAATGAAACCTCTTTTAATGAAGTCCAGCTTGCCAAGGAAAAAGTCATAGATCGTTGGGGATAAGGAGAGCTTCACTTTGAGCAGAAATTCACTGTGTCAGAGTTCACTGTACCAAGAAGACAAAGGACCTCACTGCAAAAGCACTGAAGCAAGGGTCAGCTTGCAAGGTCATTGGCAGTAAAGCCAAGTTTCTAAGAAACTGAAAAATATGCATATCTCAGTGCAAAGTATCATGGGAAATATGGCTGGTCAAAGAGCTGTAGCAGCATCCACGGTGAGGGCTGTTTCACTGTATCAGAGTTCATTGTACCAGAGTTCCCCTCCTACACTGACTAAGCAGAAAGGAGATAATACTGGCAGTCTGGCAGGGCATTCTGATAGCATTTCTGCACAGAAGACCATTACATTGTCAGCGCTTTTAGATGGAGACATCCTCCTTAACATTAAGGTGATGATAACGAGACCAGACTGAGATGCACACATCTCTACCACAAGAGAGGAACAGAAATTATGTTTCTGGGTGTTCTTTACTTCCCTTCATATTAAAACAAGGTATAATAGGAAACAAACCCACTGTAATTCATCTGATTCTAGCCTTTGACAATACTGTTTTTGGAGTGTTGTTTATGAAATTTCAAACCCATTGACTGTGAGCATATCTCTGCCTGAAATAATGTTCATTGCTATAAGATAATTGAACATGTCAGCAAGTGACTGCCCATAGTCAAAGGCAAAGATGCTTAAATGCCCATAGCTGACCAAAAAGCTGCATTAGCATCTGTTGTGAAGGCAGCTGCTTGCCCATCATTCTGGGCAGAGGAAGAGTGTAGCTACAATTGCCAGTACGGGGTGGGGAGCCTGCTGCAATTGCCAGTACTGGTTTGGTGTGGAATGGGAGAAAACAAAATTAAAAAAAATAAGGTTTGTTGACGACACTAAGCTGAACAGGGTGGTGGACTCCCTTAACGATGGAAACAAACTGCAGGAGGACCTGAATAAGCTGAGCAGTTGGCCAGACTCCTGGAGTCTCCTATTATATGTAGTAAAATGGTAAGGTGCTACGCGGAGAGGGGGAGGGACAGAAGAAGTAAAAATGTAAGGTGCTACATGTTGGGGGGGGGGGGGCAGAGGTAGAGGCGCTCCTCTTGCTGCAGCAGCAGAAGAGATGGACTGGGGAACCATAACAGATCAGGGACTGAAGCATGACTAACAGCGTGGGGCCACTGTTGAAAGCTATCAGAATGATGGGGTGGATCAAAAGAGGGGAGACCAGCAAGGCAGGCAAAGTAATCCTGACACTTTACAAGGCCCTGGTCAGAGCTGGAGTAGTGTATGCAGTGCTACTTAATACAACAAACTGCTCAGAGCCAGAATGACTTCTAGTGTGATAGTATTGCTATAATGTGGCTGACATTAACTGCATTTAAAAGCTGTATAATGGAAAAGACCAGGGCACAGATATATAAACACCATCATGCTAACAGTCTAAGTGCCATGCACGCCGGAGAGACTGTTAGTATGCTTGGTGTAGTGTTCAAGAGGACTGCGAGTGCAGTGCTAAATTGCTAACGTGGAAGTGCTAATGTCAACCAGCTGTGCATGGACTGCTAGAAGTCTGCCTAAGTGTAAATACTGAAACTAGGTATTTCGAAACAGAGGTTACTTACCTGCAACTTTATTTCTACTACTAGTATTCAGTTCACATCCACACGACCCACCTGACCTACCCTGGCAAGGCTTCTCTCAGATTCTTCCAGTGTGCAGATCTGAGTGCAGTGGTGGCCATAGTCTGAGGACCACTTGCTTAGGTGGTAGGAGGAGTTGGTCTATTTTGGTGACTAAGCATTCTCAGTGGAAGACTTTCCAAAAGTGGAAGTGTACTGAGTACTAGTAGAACTATTGATCTTCAGGGATATCTCCTTCCAGTGTCACACGTATGGAACATAGATGCCATCAGCGTCGGACCTATCTGGAAACTTTTGTCTAGCGGATCACACATGATGGTATACATCATCAGTGACTATGTAAAGTGGGTGGCACCAAATCTTCTTTGCTGTTTCCTTTTACACCATTGACTTCATGCTGAACCAAAGAACTCCCTCCTTAGACTTCGTAGCTGTGTGCTTTGCAGGCTTTCATCTCCTCTTTCCGGTGATGTGGGCCTGTTCTTCTTCTTGCATGGGCCTTGTTTCCTGTGCCGATAATGCTGCTGGCTACCTTGTCCTGGCTAGATGTCAGCCATTGATGGTCTCCCCTTTCATGGATTCCTTCCAGTCTTCCACTGCTGTGTGGGTTCTCGCTCCCAGCTTGTTCCACCTTTTCTGGTATGGGTCTCTGCTGGTGGCTGCAGTGCCTTATTGAGATGGTGAATGCTGGTCACATATGTGATCTTTAAAGCTGTTACGACCATTTTCAGATGCCAAGGTTGGATTTCTGGCATGATAGCTCAGCTCACCGTTACCACGGGGCTCGTGGCCCCCTTCAACCTTGTTGCCTGGCTTTACTGTTTGGACTGGAGTTTCTGGTTTTTCGGCATTCCCCTTTATGCCGGTTGTTGCCTGGCTGTGACTTGTCGATGTTCCTGCTTCTTGTCCAGTCCCCTGCCTTGTGCATGGCTGTGTTCACATTTTTGTTGTTGGCTCTGTCTTTGACTTGGCCTTATGCATAGTCCCACCATCCTCTGGTGTGCCTTCAGTTGCTGACTTCCTGTGAAGGCCGTGGCTCTCTTCAGCCCCATCAGTGCTTGTCCTTGCCCCGTCCTTGATCTCACTGTTGGATAGGGGTTTACTGTTTTTTGGCACTCTCCCTTTCTGCTGGTTACCTCCTGGCTGTGCGCCATCATCATATCTGCTCTGTATGCAGTCCCCTGTATTTATGAATGGCTGTTTATACAGTTTTCTGTTGGCTTTGCCTTTGACCTGACTTTGTAGCCAGTCTGGCCATCCTCCAGGATACCTCGATCCGTTCCTAGTCTTGTTCTCCTGCCCCCATTTCCGTGGTGCTGGTGGTTCTCTCTCTGGCTTCATCTCCTGGACTTGTGCCATTGACTTGTTTGCTGACTGGGTTGGTGTTGCCTTACACGGCGACTCTGTTTTTGACTGGCCATCACCGAGCTTTGCTTCATCAGCATGCCCACTGCATGCCTAGTTCCCTGCCTTGTGCAGGGCTGTTTACAGTGTTACTGTCATCGGCTTTACCTTCACCTTGGCTTTCTGCTGCCCATCTGGCCATTCCTTTGGGACATCTTGGTCGGTTCCTGGCTTAATTGCCTGGCCCTGTGAGGCTTGTGGCTCCCTACAGCTGCTGTGCATGGCCTTGCCTTGTCAATGCTATTTGGAATGGTGTCGCCATTTGTCAGTGTTTCTTTTCTTGCTAGTTGTCACCCAGCTTTGCCTCATCAACATCCCCTCTGCTTCTTCTGTAGTTTGTTTCCCTGGGCACTGTCACCTGCTTTCCCGTCAGCTGTGGTTCTTAGCTCTTCCCCACGTCTTTCAGGCTATTTCCCTGAGTCTCTGACCTCTGGCCAGGCCCCCCCCTCGCACTACCACCATGATCGTGGGGCCTGTGGCTGTCTTGGGCCCAGTCTTGTGGCTTTTCCTCATTGACTGTTTCATGTTTGGTTGTCACCTTGCTTCACCTTCCCCTTTGTGCTGGTCTTTGCTTGGCTGTGACTTGTTGATGTGTCTGCTTTTTGTCCAGTCCCCTGCCTTGTGCGTGGCTGTGTTCACATTTCTGTTGTTGGCTCTGCTTTCAACTTGGCCTTATGCTTAGTCCAGCTATCCTCTGGGGTGCCTTGGTCAGCTGCTGGCTTCCTGTGAGGGGCCATGGCTGTCTTCAGCCCCGTCCACACTTGTCCCATCATTGGTCTTACTGTTTGGTTGGGGTTTACTGTTTTTTGGCACTCTTCCTATCTGCTGGTCACCTCCTAGATTTGCATTGTCATCATGCCTGCTCTGTGTGCAGTCCCCTGCTTTGTGCATGGCTGTTTACAATTTTCTGGTGGTTTTGTCTTTGACCTGACTTTATAGCCAGTCTGGCCATCCTCCAGGATAGCTCGATCCGTTCCTAGCCTTGTTCTCTGCCTCCATTTTCTTGGGGCTGGTGGTTCTCTCTGGCTTAGTCTCCTGGACTTGTGCCATTGACTTGTTTGCTGACTGGGTTGGTGTTGCTGAACACAGTGACTTATGTTTTTGACTGTCTGTCACTGAGCTGTGCTTCATCTGTATGCCCACTGCATGCCTCGTTCCCTGCTTTATGTAGGGCTGTTCGCGATGTTACCGTCATTGGCTTTACCTTCACCCTTGGCTTTGTGCTGCCTTTCTGGTAATTCCTTTGGGACATTTCGGTCGGTTACTGGCTTAATTGCCTGGCCCTGCAAGGCTTGTGGCTCCCTGCAGCTGCGCTGCATGTCTTTGCCTTGTCATTGCTTTTTGCTATTTGGAATGGTGTCACCGTTTGTTGGCGTCTCTTTTCTTGCTAGTTGTCACCCAGCTTTGCCTCATAAATATCCCCTCTGCTTCTTATATAGCCGTTTCCCTGTGCATTGTTGTCTGCTTTCCCATCAGCTGTGATTTTTAGATCTTCCCCACGTCTTTCTGGCTGTTTCCCTCAGTCTCTGGCCTCCAATCAGGCCCTTTGTGATCATGGAACCTGTGGCTGTCTTTGGCCCAGTCTTTTGGCTTCGCCTCATTGACTGTTTCATGTTTGCTTACTACCTGGCTTCACCTTGGTGACGTTCTTTGTTGTCAGGTTTCCCATCAACATTATGTTTTGTTCACAGGGCCTGACCGGGTTGACTTTCCTTGTTTATGCCTGACCTCCATGTCTATACAATGGCCATGGTTTGTGTTTGCCGTCTTTGATTTTTGCATTGTTGGCTGGGGCTTTTGGGTGTCTTGCTCCCTTGCTTCTATGCTTTGTTGGGGTTACCCTGTTGTGGCTTCTTTCTTATTGGCCTGTTGAACGTTGGCATCCATATTGAGTGGCTTGTATGCCTTGCTGTTGTCCTCCTCCCCCCATTATATGGGGTACTACTTCAGAATCGTTTCATAAGTGTGGTTCACTAGAGGGGGAGATCCCTAAAGAAATAGGACAGTTATTCAGTAGACCATTGAGGGAGTCTCTTCCAGTGAACCACAGTATACCGTCATTTCTTATCCCTTGGTTTGGTGGGATCTAGTGTGGGTTTTGAGCATCATAGTTCTGTACTGGGTTTTCTTTGGTGGTCGTCACTCCCTTTTGGGCTTCAACGTGCTTGGCAACATGCTAGTTTTTGCTGTTTGTTGGTCTGTCACGACCATTTTTTTTTTGTCTTGTCTCTGGCAGACAGGCAGAACTGAGGAGGTTTGGGGCCATCCACACTGTAAAGGCTCCGACAATGCACGTCATTGTGGGCGGCCTACTAGGCAAATATTTCCAGATAGGTCTGCCATCAATTGTGTCGATGTTCCACAAGTTTGGCTCACTGGAGTTTCCCTCAAAGATCTACAGTTTCTGGCAAGCAACTGTTCTTTATCGATAAGTAATCTCTACTTTTCTTGCATACACTTCACTTTCACTCATGGAGGTGTGGATATACTAACTCCAAACTCTAAAGGTGGCTTATGACTGTTGAAGTAATAAAGCCTTTTACACAACCATATCTTTTATTATATTGTAATGCTTCAGAAGTAACACGGAAAGAGCCTAGTCACTGAGTGGGGGCTTTGTTTTTGCAGCTGGCAGAAAATTGCACAATACCTGTCCGCAACGCTAGTGGCATCAGATAATC
This sequence comes from Neoceratodus forsteri, assembly GCA_016271365.2. Taxonomy (NCBI): domain Eukaryota; kingdom Metazoa; phylum Chordata; order Ceratodontiformes; family Ceratodontidae; genus Neoceratodus; species Neoceratodus forsteri. Next base: position 779,882,275 of record CM057455.1, on the reverse strand, counting down.
TGCAGAACATCATTGACCCCAAGGTGCTATGGAGAGGAAAGCTGCAGATACGAGAAAAGAAGGTAGTGTTGCTTTTGTACTGGCATAGACGAGAATATTGGGAGTTCTGTCAGGGGATCATGATAGACCTAGAGTCCCTTTTGGCCTTATATAATTATGTTATGTTACTGTCAAAGTTTGGAAAGTGATGTCTTCTAGGTGGCCCAGTGGGTAATGCACAGCCTCTCATCACTGGAGATCTGGTTACTAACCTTGGCTCAGTCCTCAAGTGATAGCTATAAATCTTCCAACATTTTTTGCAGACAGAGCCTGCAAAAGTGAAAGAATAATTGGTAATGCTAGAGGGGAGACTGAAATGTTCCCGATTAAGGTCATAAGGTCAGCGCAAATTCAGTTGAAAGCCAAATAGTCACTGATTAATGTGTAGTAATAGAAATATTCATAAAAAGTTGACAAACGGTTTTTTAGCAAACATTTTTAACCATCATGTAATATTATGGATTAATACAGTATAGCAATAAAAAATCATATCAACACTATTTTCTGATCTTACTTCGAGAGGAAGCTCTTGCAGCAGGTAACACATGTAGGACTGACACCACCTAGCGGCAGATCTCGGCAATTCTTTTCTCCAGCAGTACTGACGTGGGACCGCCCACCCAACATTGGCTCCACCCCCGATGTCACCCCATATAAAGACAGGAGGCGGTCCCCATGTGCTCCAATTCTTTCCCACTGTGGCACACGTTAGCTCTCGACTCTCTAGCTACTTCCTCAGCTTTAGAATGTTTATTTCTCCATCTCGCTCAGCGATTCCTCGACATATGTCAACTTCACCGACTGGGCACTGTAACAAGTGCTGTTGTGGGAAGCAGCTCCCTTCCAAAGACGGACATTCGGCCTGCCTTTTTTGCCTGGGCCCAGACCACGACACAAGTGCCTGTACCCATTGCCAGGCCTTCAACAGTCGGACCAGGATTTGGAGCAGAAATCTCTCCAGGCTTACCTAGCCCAACAACGTTTGACCCAGATGCAGCAGGAGTCTCCTTCCGGGAAGGAATCTCGTTCCCCCTCTCCATCCAAGAAACAAAGAGAAGCGTCACCTCCGGGACTGGGATCGCTCGCCCTCCAGACCCAGGTCTTCCAGCTCCCAGTCCGCTGGTTGCTCCGGCTCCTCCAGTCATGAGGCCCGGCTTACCTCCCACAAGCCTCCCGCCTCAGCTTCTCTTACCCAGGGGACTACTCTTCAGCCTATTAAAATCAGGCCCTCTGACTCCGGTTTCGCAGCAACTAAAAAGCCCTCGGACTCCGGTTCTACTGTGGCATAAAGGCCTTTGGACTCCGGCTCCTCGGTGGCAGAGAGGCCCTCGGATGCCGACTCCGTAGTGGCACATGGTAAGTCCTCCTCCTGATCGGCCTCTGCTGATCCCAGGGAATCCTAACAGGCTGCGGGGCACTCTTCTTCCAGGGCTTCATCCCTGTCTCCGAAGCATAAGTCTGACCGGTGTCAGAACGCGGATTCCAACCAACGCCTCTCGGACAAACCCCACAAAATAGCCGATAGGCCGGTCAAGGCCTCTTCTCACTCCGACCGTCCCCATCCTTCTCCTGTTAAGGGACGTCCGTCGGATAAGGCCTCTGGCTCAACGCCAGAGAAGCGTCCTACAGTTCCTCCTCTGGCGCCGGCTAAGCCCCACCACGCCACCTTTGCCATCGTTGGTCCTCCTGGCTCCCCTTGTTGGCAGCCCCAGCGTCTCTCCCTCCTGGGCGACCACGGTCCCGCCAGCGTCGAACCCGACAACTGTACCATGGAGGTACCACCGTCGTCACCAATTAACTAACACTCGACCTACCCTGATGCCGGTTCGGGAGAAGGACAACCGATGTCGCCCCCAAAGCCTGAGTCACTAAAACTGGGCATGTCTCGGGTCAAAAAACTATTTACCTATTGGTGGGATATAGTGAAGCAGGATTTGGTTTTCCCCCTGCTCCCACTCCTAAACCTCCACCCATCACCCCTGAACCAGATGTTCAGGTCACCCCGTTCCATCTGGAAATGAGGAGGATAAAACCCCCACCAGCCCCAGGAAGCACAAGACTAAGCGCAGGAGGACCAGGTCTCTTCCTCCTCCCGCTCTCCTTCGCCCAGAAGACCTAGACATAAGAAGAGGAAACGCGTTCCTCCTCCTCTTCTTCAGAGGACTATAGAGGATCAGAACCTTCCTTCCTGGATTCTGACCCTGATTCGCTTCCTGGAGATGCAGAGGACCAGCCAAAATCTCCTCTCGATGACCCCAGCTTTATGGAGATCATGAGGCACATACAGGAGTATTTGGGATGGGACACAGAGGCCCTGGACCCCAAATGCTTGCTTGCGCCTGGCAAAGTATTTGTGCCAGAAGGACCGCAAGCCGGTGGTTATGCCTTCATTAGTGGACACTTTCCAAGATGTCACCCTTGCCACTTGGAAGCATCCACACTCGTCCTCTGCGGTGCCCAAAAAGGCTGATCGTTTGTACCGGGCTCCCAAGGATCACTCTTACCTAGCTGAACATCCCACAGCTGATTCTGTGGTCATATCGGCTGCACATGACCGTTCGCAGAGGCTGAAGCACCTAAGTACCCAGCCGCCAGACTGAGTCTAAGCAGCTGGATTCCTTAGGGCGTACTCTGCTGCCACCTGCAGCATACGGAGCCTCAATTTTTTGACACACATGGTCCAGTTCCAGAATGCCCTTTGGGACCAGGGACTGGATATCCTGCAAGGCATGCCCGACTGCCCTCAAAAGCAGAACTTGCAAAGCTTTTGCAGACTGGCTCGGATGTGGGTTATCCATGTTCTCTGAGCAGTGTACGACTCTGTGGACACCTTGGCGAGGGCGGCTGCATCTGGAATTTGTCTTCGGTGCCATTCCTAGCTCCGGGTCTCAGGGTTCGACCAAGAGGTTCAGACCGCACTTCTGGACGCCCCTTTCAGAGGCTCTGTGCTCTTCGGTGAAGACACAGAAAATGTCATTGTTGAACTACAGGACTCCAGAAAGGCCATCCATTCCGTGCAGTCCATGTACCGCCTGAAACGGGAGCGTTATTGCAGACCACATTTTCGTGGCAGAGGGGACATCAGCCTCAGCAGCCCTGCGGTCTGTCTCACACTCAGCGGGGAGGCTTTGGTCGAAGAGGTGGGTGTAGAGGTGCTGCCTTGACCTCCTCTAGACAGGCTAGACCTCCTGCCGCCGCCCTCCCTCCCCCCTCTTTCAACCTGACTATCTAAGCGACCCCCCCCCCCGACCTGTCGTCAGGAGAGCTGGTGGGAGGTCGTTTTTCTCTTTACGCCCAAACTTGGAGAGAAGTGACCTCCGACTAGTGGGTCCTCGACCTCATGGAGTTCAGGCACTCCATAGAGTTCAAGTCACTGCCCCCAGACAGACCTCCACCCCTATCTCACTACCTGAGAGACCACAGAGCTCCCATCAGACAGGAGATTCAGTCTGTTTTGGCCAAGGTCGCTGTAGAACGCGTTCCAGAGGCAGAGATGGGCTCTGGCTTTTACTCACTCGTCTTCCTAGTTCCCATGAAGTCTGGGGACCTAAGGCCCATCCTGGATCTCAGCGACCTCAGTCGGTGGGTCTCCTATCGGAGATTCCGAATGGTCTCACTTCCAAATCTCCTTCCCTTCCTTTCAGTCGGGGATTGGATAGCTTCCCTGGACATGCAGGATGCATATCTGCACATACCCATCTGCAGAAATCATCATAGATTCCTGAGATTCAGGTTTGAAGGTTGGTCCTACCAATTTAAGGTCCTCCCTTTCGGCCTTTCCTCTGCCCCCAGGGTCTTCACAAAATGCCTTGCCGTTGTCGCAGCGGCACTGTGCAGATACGGATATTTCTTGTTTCCCTGTCTAGACGATTGGCTTCTGTTGGCCCCGTCCAGGTCTAGTCTTTGGGGGACCATCCTGGGCACTCTCTCCCTCTGTAGGCGCCTAGGGATCACACTGAACCCCGAAAAGTCACAGCTCCTTCCCTCTCAGCGTCTACAATTTATAGGAGCCCTACAAGATACCTCCTTGGGGAAGGCCTTCCTACCTTCTGACAGAGCAGAGCGCCTCAGGGCACTAGCAATCCAAACTTGTTCAGCATCTATCGTCCCGGCCAGATCCATCCTTCGGCTTCTGGGACACATGGCAGCCACCATAGTTTCGGTCCCCTTCGCCAGGCTGCACATGCGCACCATTCAGTGGACGCTTTGCGTCCAATGGGACCAAACCAGGGACAACTTGGATTTGCCTATCCAGATCACAGAACTAATTCATTGAGAACTCCGCTGGTGGGGGTCCCCTCAGAATATCTGCAGAGGCCTCCCCTTCCAGCCAGACACACCTACCCAGACTCTCACTACAGATGTGTCTGGGACAGGATGGGGGCTCATCTGGGGATCCACAGGACTCGAGGACTGTGGTCCCTGTTAGAGGACAACCTACATATCAATGTGCTCGAGCTAAGAGCTGTCCTGTACTCTCTACAGGCACTGAGTCCAGTCCTACTTCCTGGTCACCTTAGAGTTCAGATGGACAACACCTCCATGGTGTTCTACGTCAACAAGCAGGGAGGCACACATTCTTACCCCCCTATGTCGTGAAGCCATGAGAGTGTGGGACTGGGCGATGAGGCAACAGCTCAGTCTATCGGCAGGTCATGTTCCAGGTTCTCTGAACGTGGCTGCAGATGCTCTCAGCCAAGCCATACTGTTAACTCATGAGTGGTCCCTGCTACAGTCGGTGGCAGACACAGTGTTCGCAGGATGGGAGATGCCAGAGTTGGACCTTTTTTGCGTCTCAATGCAATGCAAAACTGCCCAATTCTTGCTCTCTCGGTCCCGAGCCTGGAGCTTTTTGGCAAGACGCATTGTACCTATCCTGGAAAGGGAGGATCTTACTTCGAGAGGGCTCTTGCAGTAGGTATTTACATAGTGGACTAACCCGCCAGACATCAGGACCTCACAGAAAACTTTATAGCTAGCAGTCTCTGGCGGGGGACCGCCCCCACGTCAGGTGACCGACGTCATGTGACATCTGCATAAAGGGGCGGTACCCCACGCCTGCCTTCCGGTTCTTTCCCGTTGTCGATTTGTGAAAGTTCCTCGCGGTAGAGTTCAGCGCTTGTCCGTCATCCGTCGGTTCAGTTTTTTAACTTTTCGATTGCTTTTTTTGATATTTTCTCTAGTAATACACCGTGTATGTCGCCCTGACGCCTTCTGAATCGCATAGAAATAAGTGCAACTCGTGCAGTTCCCGAATGCTGCATAAGGACGGCCACTCCCTGTGCCTCTTCTGCCTAGGCCCAGATCATCCTGTGGAGAAGTGCCAGCACTGCCAGAAATTTAATTTAGCTAACCGAAAACAGAGGCAGCAGTCCCTGGAGGTCCATATTTTAAAGAAAAAAATGGCATCCATGGAGGAGGAGTTGAAAATGTTGAGGCAGGCTTCCACTTACCCCGAAGGCCACAAAAAGGAGGAGAAGCACCGGGACCGGGATTCAACCTCTACGGCCTCTATGACTCCAGCTGGAGTCGCGGTTTTGAAGGTAACGTCCCCTCCGGGGGACCGCTCCACGACAACCGTCTTGGTGTTGTCCAAGAAGGTGTCGCCCCTCCCATCAGGCTCGCGCTCTGGCCCCTCGGGTACCTCCGGTGTAAAGGAGGCCTCTGCTCCCGGGAAGGCCGCTGCTATGCAGCCCTCGGGTTCGAGCAGGTCCGCTAAGTTGGATGCCGGTGTCGCCGACGTCCGCCTGGACAAGACTGGTAAGCTGCTTGCTCCTTCGGGAGGGCACACAGTCGCTCATTCGCCCGACAAGGCTGCATCTCCAGCGTGGCCTTCTTCGAGCAAGGGATCCAAGGAGTCGGACGCCGGGTCCTCCGACAACAGCCCAGCCAAGAACCCAGTGTCTGACCCCTTCGACCAGTCCGATGCCCCAGGCTCCCTGCAGTGCTTGGTGTTGCCCTCTGAGGTCCCTGCATCTCCTCTATGGATCCCTGTGGATTCCAACCCTCCCACCCCCGTCATCACGGAGGACCTGGACACGCTGCCATCAGGGCTCCCTCCTACTGGGCCAGACACTGTGATGCTGGACCCTCAGATACTGGCTCCGACGCCGGCTTGCCAGATGCCAGCTGACATCCCCCTACCGACATCCCCTAATGGACGGGGCGCTCGCTGGGTCTGATGATTCACAATACTTCATTTGGCCCGCCAGTTGGCCTCTACCTGTCCGGGTTCTCCTCTGTCAGAGCCCTGGCACCCCGGTATCCAACACCACAAAACCTGGTGCCATCTTACCCGGCGTCACTGTATCCACGCTTTACCCAACACTGCAGTACCAGACGCCAGGCTTCCCACCGTCTGGTTATGGATACTCGATATACGGATACTCTCAGTATCTGTATCCTCCTCCTCTGCCGCCCACACCCCAGCCACCAGCGGACTTGAAGGAGACTCTAGCTGCCTGGTGGGCTGAGGCCAAGGCTCAGCTCACCAGAGAGGTAGAGAGCCATCTACCGGCGCTGGATCCTGCGCAGGATCCCCTACACCGGAGAAGGGAGACACCCACCCCCTTACCCGACACCAGAGGTGAACCCTCGAGCGCCAGGGTTGGGGAGGACATGCATCCCAGAGGGCTTCCCAAAGGGACCGTCCCTCCCCCACATCGGAAGGAGCCTTCCTGTTCTTCGTTAGAGACCTCTGACTCGGAGGATGCTTTGGCCCGGATGACGAGCCCGTACTCCAGACCAACCCAGGCCAAGGCCCCCTCCGAAGTCTCTTCCGGAGGATCCTTCTTTTCTGGAGCTACTGAGAACGATCAAGGAAATTCATCAGTGGCAATCTCTGGAGCCAGATCCACAGCTTAAAAAGCTCGCTGCCCACTTGGATCTGCCAGAGACCGCTCCTACATTGATTCCACCCTAGACAGAGCCTCACGCAGACTTTGTTTCCACTATTTGGAAACAACCATCCGCGTTAACCCCCCCTTCCGAGGAAGGCAGATCGGCTATACCAGGCTCTTGAGGGAGTACATTCTTTGAATCTACACCCCGAAGCGGACACTGTGCTAATCCCAAACATCTCAGCTCATCTCCGCCTGACAAGGAGTCTCTGCTTCTGGACCAATATGGGAAGAAGGTCTGTGCGTCTTCTACCCTGGGTATTAGGGCCCTGAATTACATCGCTCATATAGAGGGATTACCAGAAGACGATCCTTAGTCAGGTGGAATCAAAGTTAGACTCCCTCTTGTCCTAGAAGAAATCACCTCCCTTCTCTCGAAGGCGGCAATTGAACCAGTTCCCAACCACCTTTGCGGGACCAGTTACTATTCCCATTTCTTTCTAGTTCCAAAGAAAACGGGAGATGTGAGGCCTATTTTAGACCTCAGTTCCCTGAACATGTTCGTGGAGTACAAATGCTTCAGAATGCTCTCCCTGCAGGGCCTTCTGCCTCTTCTTCAGCAGCGACTGTGGCTGTGCGCTTTGGATATGCAGGATGTTTACCTGCATATCCCCATATACCCTTCCCACCGCAAATTCCTTCAATTTTGTTTTCAGGGGGAACACTACTAATTCAAGGCCCTCCCATTTGGTCTTTCCTCGCCCCCCCCCCCAAGTATTTACCAAATGCCTGTCTGTGGTGGTGGCCCACCTGCGTACCAAGGGAGTGCAGGTATTCCCGTACCTAGACGATTGGCTCCTGGTGGCCCTATCCAAGGAGGAACTTCTGCACTCCCTTTCCCTTACCCTGCAGGTTTTCACCAGCCTGGGTATCGCCATCAACCAGGCAAAGTCCCAATTGGCCCCCTGCCAACGACTCCAGTTTATAGGGGCAATCCTGGACACGACCATCGGTAAAGCCTTTTTGCCTCCAGACAGGGTGGACACCATTCAGACTCGGGCCCATCTTCTGTCCAGTTGTAGAAGGATCGGAGCCAGGTCAGTTCTTCGCCTCTGCAGGCTAATGGCGGCTGCCATTCCGACAGTCCCACGCGCTTGGCTCCATATGAGGATTTCTCAGTGGACGCTTTGGTCTCAATAGGACCAAAATCTGGACAACCTAGACCAGGAGGTTCTGGTTTCCGATCCCATGATCAGGGATTTGCAGTGGTGGATGGTACAAGAGAACCTTTGCCGGAGTTCACTTCCATGTGAAGCCCCAGGCGTTGACAACAGATGCCTCAGGAGGGCTGGGAGCCCCTCAGGTCTCACAAGACTCAGGGCAGCTGGTCCAGGTTCGAACAAAATCTGCACATAAATACGCTTGAACTTAGAGCAGTCCTTTATGCCCTCCAGGCACTGCACTCCTCCATACTTCCCGGTCATCTACTCATACAGACAGACAACATGTGTGTGGTCTGGTACATCAACAAGCAGGGAGGAATACATTCCTACCCTCTATGCAGGGAAGCAATGAGTGTGGAGCTGGGCCACACAGCACAACCTTTACTTGATGGCCATTCACGTTCCAGGAGTAGAAAACACACTGGCAGACCACCTCAGTTGGTCTTCAGCCAGGGCCCATGAATGGGAACTGGATCAAGAGGTAGTAGACGACATCTTCCTGCTTTGGGGAATCCCTCAGGTAGACCTGTTCGCATCTCCTCAAAACGCAAAACTTACTGCCTTCTGCTCGCTCGCTTCAGGGTAAGACATTTTCGGGCGAGACGCTCTGTCTCTCAGTTGGAGGGACAGATTCGTCTATGCCTTCCCTCCTATTCCCTTAATTCTGAGGGTCCTAAACAAGCTCAGATCAGAGGGGGCACAAATGATCCTCATCGCTTCATTCTGGCCCAGGCAAGTTTGGTTCTCTCTTCTGCAACAATTTTCAGAGGGACCTCTGCTTCCTCTTCCTCTGTTGCAACACTTGTTGACCCAGGATCAGGGGACCCTTGTCCATCCAGGTCTCAGATCCCTTCATTTGCAGACGTAGCTAAGGCCCGCTTCGGGGTTTATCCGCTCGTAGCAGACATTTTGGTGGAGTCTAGAAAGCCTTCCACCAGGTCCACCTACGCCATGTAGTGGAAACGAGTCTCTATTTGGGCCCCGTCAAAGGACATCTAACCTTTCTCTTGCCCAGTTGACGGAGTCCTGGACTGCATGTGTCATCTCTTCGCTCTGGGTCTCAGCCATTCCTCTTTAAAGGTCCACATGGCAGCGATTTCAGCCTACCATATCCCCTTCAGAGACGGGACTTTCGCTCAGTTGGAAGTCTCTAAGACATTCCTTAGAGGGGTCCTCCATTTGAGACCCCCCCCCATCCGCATTCCTGCTCCTCCTTGGGACTTGAATTTTGTTCTCGAGAAGCTTACTGTGCCCCCTTTCGAGTCGGCAGCTTCAGCAGATTTAAAGTTCTTCTGTTGGAAGACTCTCTTCCTAGTGGCCATTACTTCAGCTCGATGAATTTCCGAGCTTCAGACCTTGATGTGCAAAATCCCGTATTTGATTTTTCACAAGGAACGTGTGGCTCTGCGCACCAATCCTAAGTTTCTCCCTAAGGTGGTGTCGGAATCTACGCTGAATCAATCCCTTGAGCTACCTGCTTTCTCTACACAACACTCCAATCAAGGGGAGTACCTCTTGCATACTTTGGATGTTCACAGGATACTGAGATACTACACCACTAGGACTAAGGATCTCAGGGAATCTGATCAGGTTTGTCTCTTTTGCTCACAAACGAGAGGGCAATGCCGTTTCCAGGCAATGCCTATCTAAATGGCTGGCTCATTGTATCACTTTCTGTTACGACAAGTACAAGACCCTGCCAGGTCAAGTCAGAGGCCACTCCACCAGAGGACTAGCTGCCTCTGTGGCTTGTTTCAAGAATGTGTCAGCGGCAGAAATCTGCGCAGCCGCAGCTTGGACCTCTGTCCATACCTTTACGAAACACTACAGTTTGGATATTGCCTCTCACTATAGAGCAGGCTTCAGGTTGGCTGTGCTTCAAGATCTTCTTTCATAAGACCCGTTCAGCCAGAGGCTCCATACCATGGATCGTTTTCCTCCTCTCGAGTGCTTTTTCTTGTTCCAGACTACTTGGGATTCAGTCCTATATGTAAATACCTACTGCAAGAGCTCTCTCAAAGTAAGATGATACAGTTACGGAAGAACTTACTGTAACAATAGATCTTCGAGAGAAGAGAGGCTCTTGTAGTAGGTATTGCCTTCCCGCCCTCCATCCCCCTTAGCTTTTTTAGCTCCTTTTCCATGAAGGGAAATATCCGCTTCTCTCATCTTGCCTCTTTGGGCCCTTGGCGGGAAAGAACTGGAAGGCGGGTGTGGGGGACTGCCCCTTTATACTGACGTCGGTCACCTGATGTGGGGGTGATCCCCCACCAGAGACTGCTAGCTAGAAATTTTTCTGTGGGGTCCTGACGCCTGCTGGGTCAGTCCTATATGTAAATACTTACTGCAAGAGCCTCTCTCGAAGATCTACTGTTACGGTAAGTTCTTACGTAACTGTACTTTCCTCTATGCTTTTCCTCCCTTCCCCCTCTTGCAGTGGGTACTTCTCAAAGCCCAATCAGATATGGTAGTCATGATCCTGATAGCCCCTCTGTGGCCCAGACAGATTTGGTTCCCACTGCTCAGGCGTCTGACAGTGGAGCCTCCGTGGCCCCTTCCACTTTCGGGTCAGCTACTCTCGCAGGAACAAGGAGCTTTGGTCCACCCCAATTTATGCTCACTTCACCTGCATGCTTGGCTCCTCAGGACCTAGCAAAGCTCAGATTTGGAGTATCGTATGAGGTAGCTCAAATATTGGTTGAGGTGTGGAAGCCCACTGTCAGGGCCACTTACGCCATGAAATGGAAACGCTTTTGTCTGTGGGCCATAGCCAGGAGATTGGACCCTCTGGTCTGTCCAGTCAACTCTGTCTTACAATACCTGTTATCCCTTTCGGAGTTAGGTCTCAGTTACTTCTCCATAAAAGTGCACCTGGCCGCTGCTTCTGCCTATCATCACTGCGTCCATGACAGGACAGTGGCTCAGTTGTAGGTGGTAAAAACCTTCCTTACGAGGATCCTGCATCTCCATCCCCCTAGTCGGGATCCTGTTCCTCCTTGGGATTTACTGTTTGTTCTTGAAGGGCTTACTCTTCCTCCACTTGAACTGGCCATGAGTTGTGAACTTCGTTACCTCTCGTGGAAGACTTTGTTTTTGGTAGCAGTCATCTCTGCTAGATGGATTTCTGAACTTCATACTTTGATGTGTAGAGAACCCTATCTGATTTTTCATAAAGATAGGGTAGATCTTCGCACCAATCCAAAATTCCTTCCTAAGGTGGTCTCGGAGCTCACTCTTAATCAGTCGGTTCAGCTTCTGGTTTATTACCCGGAACACTCCACTAGAGGTGAGGCGCTTCTGCATACCTTGGATGTGCATAGAGCTTTGCACTGTTACCTGTCCAGAACTAAGGAGGCCAGGCAGTCAGATCAACTTTTTGTGTCCTTTGCGGACAGGTCCTTGGGGTGCCCGGTTACCAAACAAACACTTTGCATTGGTTGGTCAACTGCATATCCTTCTATCATGAGAAGGGTAAGAAACCCCTTCCAGGTGTGGTCAGGGTGCATTCCACCAGAGCTGTTGCTACTTCTTTTGTAGCACTCAAGAGAGTGTCGGCGGCTGACATTTGTGCTGCCGCCACTTGGCACTCTGCTCACACGTTCGTCAGACACTACTGCCTAGATATTGTTTCCAGGCGTCAAGCAGGTTTTGGCCTTGCGGTTCTCCAGGGCCTTATTTCATGAGAGGTCTCTTTCCCAATGTGTGTCTGTTTTTCCTTTCCCCCTCCCAAGGGTTGTCTTTAGTTTTATACTGCTTGGGAATCAGTCCTACATGCGTTACCTGCTGCAAGAGCTTCCTCTCGAGTAAGATAGTACAGTTACGTAAGAACTTAAAATAACAGTAGATCTTCGAGAGAAGCTCTTACAGCAGGTATTATTTTCCCTCCCTCCTTTCCCCGGGAATAAGTCTCTCTGCTCGGAGCCACGTTTTCAGTTGTGGGCTTAGTTGTTTGCCCTTGCTTTTTTTGTGGAGTTTATTTTATCCACAGCTATCCGCTTTTGGCCTGTCCGTTGGCGTACAAGAACTGAAGCACGTGGGGACCGCCTCCTGCCTTTATATGGGGTGATGGGGGTGGAGCTGACATCGGGTGTGCGGTACCACATCAGTACTGCTGGAGAAAAGAATTGCTGAGATCTGCTGCCAGGTGGCATCAGTCCTATGTGTGTTACCTGCTGCAAGAGCTTTTCTTGAAGATCTACTGTTACGCTAAGTTCTTACGTAACTGTACTTTTTTTTTAATTTTTTTTAGCTGTGTTGCAACTAAAAAAAATATATTTAATATATTGAAAAAACAGGTTAAAATTATGTTGATTACATATGGAGTAGTATTGACATTTGAAAAATGTATTGACTGAGCTAATTTTTAATAACTGGACTCCAAGTTTTCGTTAAAACAAGAAGTTTCTAGCCCAAACAGTTCTAGAGTTAGACCTTTGAAAAGATAATTTATTTAAAAATTGGATAACTTTGGAACCATTAGAACTAGAAACATAATTTCACACCCCAGGAATCCTTCACTGTGCTTACTATTGCAAGCAGCCTGCAGGTCTGAGCTGCCCTGGATAGTGGAATTTTGTGCAAATTAGTGAATGATGGAATGAAATTGAAATCTCGGCTGCATGGTTATTTTATTTATTTATTTAGCTTTTGTTAACCAGGTAAGCACACTAGACAGTCAAGTGCCTATTTTCAGGTGCGATCCAGGAGAGTTACAAGGTACAATCGATAACAATACAGAGTCAGGCAACAGCAATTAACAAGGTACAGGTACAGGCAGTAATAACACGGAAGCATATACAGCGTTGAAGCAGAGCAACAGCAAGAAACAGTCAAGAAAGCAACATATATCAGCAGGGCAGATACAGAGTATACCCTAGACATGCGCGGAACCACACATATTCAGTTGTGATGCAAGGTCCATCAGTGAGCTCTGGGCCCATCATTCAGGGTGGGGCAACTAGGAACAAGGGCAGGAGGATGCTAGCTTTAAGTAGCCCCAGAGGGAGGACCTGAAACTGGTGTGTGAGGGGGCAGACTTTACATGTGCAGGGAGTAGGTTCCATGCTCTGGGAACAAGTACGGCGAAGGCACGATCCCCTGCAAGGGAGTGAGTTTTGGGAACCTTGAGGACCTGGGAGTCACTAGACATCAGCTGGTAGACCGGGGAGACAGGCTTAAGCAGATCAGCAAGTGCCGGTGGGGTGGATGTTCTGACAATGTTGTCTATGAAGTTTCCCATGACAAAGGTTCAGTGGTTGTCAGGGGAGAGCCACCCGAGCCTAGAGTAGAGTTGATAGTGGTGGGTGAGGTGGGGGGCTGACATGGCGAAGCGGTGTACGCTGTGTCCCATTCAGTAAGCCAGGTTTTTGGAGCGTTCAGGAAGGAGGTGAGCCCATACCTGAGCGTGGGGAGTAGAACCTCTTTTGCAAGGGCAAGTCGGGCAGCAGGGGTGAGGCAACTTTTGACCCAACTTACAGTTTGTGGCCTTACACAAGTTGCGTATGTGCAGGGAGAGTCAAGTTGAGGATCAAGGGTTACTCCCAGATACTTGAGTTGACCACTTGCATGGGTGTACCATTCACTCCAACGACTTTGAGAGAGGCAGGGCACACTCTTGTCTTGGCACGGGAACTGAATAGCATGGCCTGCGTCTTCTGGAGGTTATGCTCCACTCTGCCTCTCTAACGTCAGATTATTTCTCCACTTGAGGAAGGCGTCGCCCCGAAGAGCTCTCTCCACCTCTCTCCTTGGTATCACAGTTTTTGTCTTTATTTTTTCCCTAAGTAGTTTCTTTTAGAATCTCTGCTTTAGTAAAGTTTTATTTTACTTTTTAGCCTTTTTCTCCAGTTCCTGAGTGTTTCCCAGGAACCATATAAAATCTCTTCCCTCGCCGTTCTCTCTGTTAGAAACCATGCTATATTCCTATATAAAGTAAATAGAAAAGCCTATCTTAGTTCCCCAATTAGTGGCTTTTATTTACTCCAGTTCACTTTTTACAGGAACTGAGACACAGTTGGTACTTTTTACTTTAATTTTTATTTAATTTCACTTTTTTGTTAGTGATTCGTGTAATTTTGGGAACCGAACCACAAACCTCTTTTCCCCTTTTTGCAACAGAGTTAATTTGGGTTTGCCTCAATTGGCATGTTCAACAGACCCAAAAAGAAAACAGGACATACAGGCCTCAAAAATTGTAAAAATAGTTTTATTCTCCTGGCTAAGACATACTGCCGCGAGTTGTGTTTAACGTACCTTGGTCCACATATCCTTTCTTCTGATTGTAAGCTTTGTATTAAGTTTTGCCCTAAAACTGCTGTATTAAAAAGAGGGCTGAAAGATTAAGGTACGGGGTCATAATGTGGCAAGTCATTATGCTGAATGGCAAAATCGTGCTGCCATGCGACATAAGTTTTTCTGTGGGGCTCCCTCCCCCCACTAAAGATTCTCAACTCCGGGGGTCCATCGGGGAGGCGCACAAAGTGTGGAAAAAAATAAAATGTCTGGGACCAGGAATCAGACTCTGTCCCAGACGCAGCACCTGGGATCTTCCTGGACATTAAGTCTCCACCACTCATTCACACTAATGGGAGTTGGCCGGAGGCGCTAGGACCCAGCGGGAACAAACTTTTTCAAGAGGGACAGTGCCTGAGATGGAGCTGCAAGAAAGTGGCACTGCGAGCCCCAGCTCGTGCGTTAATGACTCGTAGACCCTCCAACCACATCAGTTCCTTTTTTCCCGCCGTCGAGTGCGCTTCAGTGACGACGTTGCTCGCCCGCCGGGAGTTAAACTTCACTAGCAGCAATAGTTCAGTTTATTGTTTTGTAGAATTATTTCGAATCAGTACCGATTTATATATTTTAATTGTAGAACAGAAGTCTTCAGCCCTCCATTGACGGAGTCGACCATGAGCGGGTCAGGCGACGGTAGGGAGACTTTGTATGAAAGCTGTTCAGTCAGCCGGGCCGGGTCCAATCTGTCACAAACCCACTCAGCAGGTCAGGCCCTCTACTCCCAAAGTACTAACCTCTGAACGCAGTCTTGTTAACAGTGTAACAGACAAGGTAACCCTCTTGTCTGTTTTTGTGAGTTCGGATAAACCTTTGGTCTCAAGTTCTGGAGGGATTCAAACTGTTAACCTCTTGCTAGTGTACCCAATGCACAGGCTCAGATATTTCTGTTTTCGGGTGGCCAGATATCTTTGCCTATGGGCACCCAACCAGGTATACAGAGATGAACCTTTAAAAACTTTAACAAAGACCTCAGATTAAAAACGCTTCTCTTTCCAGTTTGGTACTACCATTCAAGCTTATGTTTAGCATCTGCAATAATCATATACTTTTCTTACAACTAAAAAGAAGTCAAAGACAGACCAAGTAAGTTCTAAAAAGAATTTTACTAAAATAGTTAAAAATATGTAAAATGCAAAATACAGAACTCTTATACCACCAGACATACAAATCTTTTAAAAGAAACAAGGTTTAAACGGTGCAAATTCCTACTTACAGTACTTAGATTTGAAATATTTCTAAATATCTGTTTACAAGTGCTCCAAAGGTCTTTCCTCAGTCACAGTCTAGGTAAAAGTGTGTAAGTAAAACAGAGTATTCCTTAAACAACTGTATGGGACAACCCATTTTTTGTGTGAGGTCAGCTAGCTCCTCCTCTGTCAGAGTATGTATAAAAAAATATGTATCTTATACAAAAGTATTTCATTCTGCAACAACGCCAGCATAATTCATGTCCTTCAAATGACACTTCTTTTGATCGCATAATAAACTTCCTCCTTCGAGGACATGACAGCATCTTTATGATTTTCGCACTTCTATGAAATAACCTGGGTTTTCCTTCCAGTGTCATAAAATGGATATGTTCTAGCAACTATGGTTGTAATTAACTCAGACAGGATCCTTAATTAAGGCCTTACATGTAACACATGGTCTCTAAAAGTGTGTGTGAACTCGCATGCTGTCAGCATTTTTCTTATGGCTTGTATCTTTCAGCTGAAATCTGGAGGGGGGGATGAGTGAGGTCATTGTAAGAGCACCAGATTTTTCAGCAGAGACAGTTAGTACTACATTTTATATTAAAAAAAAAAATGATATAGCACTCAGAGCTGGCTGTCTATGTCAAACTCCTCCCCACCTAGACTGAATTTGGGGGATCTGTCCCCTACATGGGATGAGCTTCCCAAATCAGTTCACTCCTCATAGACCCTAGACAGCCCATCTGAGTTCTGGTTCTTCGCTCCCGCCCTATGTACGACTTTTAGATCATACCCTTGTAAAACACGACTCCATCTTAGTAGTCTGCCATTGTTTTTCCCCCTCTGCGTCAGCCAAACCAGGGGGTTGTGGTCAGTCTGCACCACAAAATGCTGCCCATATAAGTATGGCTCTAGCTTCTTTAGGGCCCACACTATGGCAAGACACTCCTTTTCCACCGTGGAGTACGCTTGCTCCCTGGGAAGCAGCTGTCTGCTCAGGTACACTACTAGGTGATCTGTCCCTTGGCTGGACATCTGGCTCAGTACTGCCCCAATATCCACGTCTGAGGCGTCCATCTGAACTATAAAGGTTTTGCTATAGTCAGGACTTGTCAAAACAGGAGCACTGCACAGTGCCTCCTTCAGTCTAGTAAAGGCTTCTTCACAGGCTAGGCCCCAGGTAACTTTCTTTGGCATCTTTTTCTTTGTTAGGTCAGATAGGGGAGCAGCCAGGGCACTGTAATTGGGTACAAATTTCCTGTAGTACCCTGCTGTCCCTAGAAAGCTCCTGACCTGCTTCTGGGTTTCTGGTCTGGGCCATGCCTGGATCACCTCTATCTTTATTTGGTTAGGACGGAGCTGTCCCTGGCCTACTACATGCCCGAGGTATGCCACTTCTCCCATGGCCACCTGGCACTTCTGGGCTTTGACAGTGAGCCCGGCCCTCTGTATCCTGCCCAGCACTTCCCTAAGGTGGGATAGGTGTTCCTCCCAGCTGGTACTAAAGATGGCAGTGTCATCCAGTTACACCACGACGTACTCCTCAGCACCATTTAACACCTGGTTCACCAACCTTGGGAAAGTGGCCGGGGCGTTCTTAATTCGGAAAGGCATTACTTTAAACTCAAATAAGCCTATCGGAGTGATAAAGGCCGACCTCTCCCTACTCTGTCTGTCAATTCTACCTGCCAATACCCCTTGGTCAGGTCAATGGTCGTAAGATAGGTTGCCCCTCCCAACTTGTCCAGGAGTTCGTCCATCCAGGGCATCAGGTGGGCGTCGGACTTTGTGACTGCATTCAGTCCACGATAGTCCACACAGAAACGAGCTGAGCCATCTGGCTTGGGCATAAGGACTACAGGTGAGGCCCAGGGGCTGTGGGATCTCTGGATTACCCCTAAATCCAGCATGTCCTCCACTTCCCTCCTAATGTCCTTTTGGACAGCCTCTGACACCCGATATGCTGTTTGCCTTGTGGGCGTCTGTGTCCCTGTCTCCACATCGTGTGTCGCTAAGGGGGTTAGTCCAGGCTTGGCGCTAAACAAGGGGGCAAAGTCTGCTAAAACCTCCCTTACTTTCTAGACCTGGTCCGGGGCCAGCTGGGGAGACAATTTTACTGCCTCCACAGAGCACTCCCGCTTACTTTCTTCCAGCAAATCCAGAAAGGGGTCTCATTCGTCCGTCCCCTCCGCATGACTACACACTGCAAACACCATGTCAGCCCTGTTTGCACATGGCTTCATTATGATGACATGGTACATCCTCTCAGTCTGTCTTCTGTCAGGTAACTCCACAATGTAGTTCACGTCATTTACCTTCCTAACCACTTTGTACGGTCCTGCCCACTCAGCTTGCAGCTTGTCTTTCCAGACCAGAATAGGACCGTGACTTCCTGACCCACCATGTGTGAGCGAGCTCTGGCTCTGCGTTCGTACCACACCTTTTGTTTCTGTTGGGCAGCTGCCAGGTTGCTCTGGGCTGTCTCCATAAGCTCTTCCAGCCTTTCCCTAAACCTAAGGACGTAATCCACAATGGGAGTTCCCTGGGTGGTATGCTTGCCTTCCCAGTCCTCCCAGATCAAGTCTAGGGGCCCACGTACCTGGCGTCCATGTAAGAGTTTGAAGGGGGAAAATCCTGTCGACTCTTGGGGCACCTCCCTGTATGCAAACAGGTGGGGAAGGTATTTCTCCCAGTTCCTCCCATGCTGTTCAGCAAACGCCCGGAGCATTGACTTTAGGGTACCATTGAATCTTTCCACAAGTCCATTGGCTTGTGGGTGATACAGTGTTGTGCATCTCTGCACCACTCCACACTTCTCCCATAAACATTTCATCAGGTCCGACATGAAGGAACCCCTTCGATCGGTAATTACCTCCTTCGGAAACCCAGCATGGGAGAAAATCCCAAGTAAGGCATCTGCCACTTTGTCCGTCCTCAGTGAGGATAGGGCGACTGCCTCTGGGTACCGGTTGGCATAATCCACCACAGTCAGGATGAATCTCTTCCCTGAGGAGCTGGGGGTATTTAAAGGCCCCACAATATCCATTCCCACCCTCTGAAATGGCTCCTCCACTGTGGGTAATGGAATCAGAGCTGCTTGGGTTTTCTGGCCCGCTTTCCCTATTTCTTGGCACCAGTGACAAGACCTGCAATACTCCTTCACCTGCTGGGTGAAGTTAGGCCAGTTGAAATTCTGGGACAACCGCTGCGTCGTGCACGCGATTCCCAGATGACCAGACAAGGGAATATCATGTGCAGTCTTGAGCAACTGCTCACGATACCCCTGGGGAACGACAAGCTGCCTGCCTAGCATCCCTCCCTCTGTCTGTACTGCCTGAGTATACATAAGTCCATTTTCCCAATAAATCTTATGTCGGCCGTCACCTCCCTGTGCTCCGTCAGAGTCTGCCCAAGCCCTCAGCTTCTCTAAACTAGGGTCACCCCCTCTGAGCAGCTGCAAACCCCTCACACAGTCCCAAGGCATGGGACAGGTCCCCTTCAGTCGCTAAATTAGGGTCCCTAGCACTAGCGTCAGGGCACTCAGGATCACTGTCAATCCCAACCCTCGAACAATGGGTCAACCCTCCCTCTTTGGAGTAACCTTTCGTAGCTGTGTGGTGACTTGCTACCAGGGACATTTCTACCCCCTTTTTTATCAGTCTCCCCATCTGGAGACACAGGCTGGGGAACCAGCTTTTCAGTGGTTTCCACAATGGCTTCTGTGGGGTTCAGGGAACTAGAATTTTCCTTTGCTGCTTGGCTACGGGTAACTGCACATACCATCCCCTGTTGGAGATTGTTACCTAGGATCACATCCACTGCTAATGTTTTGGCTACAGCCACCTGTTGCACAGTTCCCCCTGTTTCACCCCAGTGTAAGAGAACACTAGCGAGGGGCAATGTTTTCTCTTCACCAGTAAACCCTTGGACAGTAACGTATTTATTGGGTATAAGCTGACCAAGTTGTACCAGATCCTCTTTCACCAATGTCAGGGATGCCCCTGTGTCCCCTGCGTCTGTACACCATTCACCACAACTGGGTGTATGTGTTCCCTCATGTTCATTGGCATGCTTCCAGGGACACACAAACAACCCACTTCTTTTCTAGCACCCTGTTGTGTATAATTGCTTGCCTTTTTGGGACACTGTCTGGCAATATGCCCAGTTTCTTTACACAACCAACAGGCATTTCTTACTTCAGAGAAATCTTTTCTTTGAAACCTGGGGCTAACTGGTTTTGGTGGAGGCAGTGAGGGTTTTAGCTGCCCTGAAGTTGCGCTTTTCCCTTTCTGCACTGCCACGCCCGCCCCATTCACTCTCCGAGCAGGTCTGCTCTTGGCATAGTAGTCCGAGAGTTCAGCAGCCTCTTGCACTGATTTTGGATCTCGGTCCTCTAGCCAGATTTTTAGCTCTGCTGGGCATGCCCAATAAAACTGTTCTAATAAAATCACATTTTCAATTTTATCAACAGAGTTTGCCTCAGTTCCTTCCCACCAACGTTTTAAAAAACTGACGTTTTGTGGCTAGCCCCTCGAAGATCATATCAGGGCTTCTCCTGAGCTTACGGAATTTAGTTCTTTATGATTCAGCAGTTAATTCAAACTTTTTTAACAGCGCAGCTTTTAGCTTGCTGTAATCATTGCTGTCCTCATTGTCCATTTAACCCAGTGCATCCTGAGCTTTCCCAGTAAGTAGCGGGGATAGCTGGAAGCTCCAGGACTCTAGGAATTTTAGCCTAAATACAAACTTTTTCAAAAGAATTTAAAAAGGCATCCATGTCCTCTCCTTTTTTAAACTCTGCTATTAATTTGGAGTTCAATTTGTAACCCAGTCCTGCAGTCCCAGTTAAACCCAAGCCACTTACCTGCTCTGGTGCCGCTGGTCGGAGTCGTAGCTTCTCCAGTTCGTGTTGCCACTGGCGCTCCTCTCTCTTCTCCTTTGCAGCTCTGCATTCTCGCTCTGCCTTCTCTTCTGCAGCTCGCTAGCGCTCACGCTGTTCACGGTCTGCCTCCCTCTGTTCTCACTCTGCCTTCAGTTCCATCCTGCGCAACTCAGTTTGCAGTTTGAGTACCTCTGGATTCAGGATACTGGTAACCATCCCCTGCTGCTGTGGCCCTTCACTGACAGTGGCCCTGCTGTCCTTTTCAGTCACGGTCGGTGACTCGCTGCTCTAGGTATCTGCTATCATCAGGGCCTCTATGAGGGTCTGCTTTTTGGCTGTCACCTCGAACGGGACTCCCCTGTCCCCGCACAACTGCTTCAAGTAATCTACAGTGTGCCTGCTGTAGTTGGAAGCCATCTTCTTCTTCCCTGACATGGCTACTCTGACTTGCACTTTAGAGAAAAAAAAAAGAGGGGGGTAGGAACTCGACTGTACGCCAAGTGACATATAGTTCTGTTTCCTTTTTAAAATGAAACTCTGCCTTTTCCTTTTTGTAAGAGAGCTTACGGTCTCAGCTGACACAGAACAATAAAGCTTGTGATACCAAGATTATGCCACTGCTGCCAACCAAATCTGTCACAAACCCACTCAGCAGGTCAGGCCCTCTACTCCCAAAGTGCCAACCTCTGAGCGCAGTCTGGTGAACAGTGTAACAGACAAGGTAACCCTCTTGTCTGTTTTTGTGAGTTCGGATCAACCTTTGATCTCAAGTTCTGGAGGGATTCAGACTGTTAACCTCTTGCTAGCGTACCCAATGCACAGGCTCAGATATTTCTGTCTTCCGGGGGGGCGGGGGCAGATATCTTTGCCTATGGGCATCCAACCAGGTATACAGATATGAACCCTTAAAAACATTAATAAAGACCTCAGATTAAAAGCGCTTCTCCTTCCAGTTTGGTACCACCATTCAAGATTATGTTTGGTATCTGCAATAACCATATACTTTTCTTACAACTAAAAAGAAGTCAAAGACAGACCAAGTAAGTTCTAAAAATAATTTTACTAAAATAGTTAAAAATATGTAAAATGCAAAATACAGAACTCTTATACCACCAGACATACAAATCTTTTAAAAGAAACAAGGTTTAAACAGTGCAAATTCCTACTTACAGTACTTAGATTTGAAATCTTTCTAAATATCTGTTTACAAGTGCTCCAAATGTCTTTCCTCAGTCAGAGTCTAGGTAAAAGTGTGTAAGTAAAACAGAGTATTCCTTAAACAACAGTATGGGACAACCCATTTTTGTGTGAGGCCGGCTATCTCCTCCTCTGTCAGATTATGTATAAAAAAAATATATATCTTATACAAAAGTATTACATTCTGCAACTTCAGCATAATTCATGTCCTTCAAATGACACTTCCTTTGATCTCATAATAAGCTTCCTCCTTCCAGGACATGACAGCATCTTTATGATTTTTGCACTTCTATGAAATAACCTGGGTTTTCCTTCCAACGGCATAAAATGGATATGTTCTAGCAACTATGTAATTAACTCAGACAGACAGGATCCTTAATTAAGGCCTTACGTGTAACACATGGTCTCTAAAAACTGAGTGTGTGTGAACTCACATGCTGTCAGCATTTTTCTTACAGCTTGCATCTTTCAGCTGAAATCTGGGGGGTGTGAGTGACGTCATTCTAAGAGCACCAGATTTTTCAGCAGAGACGGTTACTAATACATTTCATATTAAAAAAAAAAAAAAATGATACAGCACTTAATGCTGGCTGTCTAAGTCACACCGATTTATATATTTTAATTGTACAGCAGAAGTCTTCAGCCCTTCATTGACGGAGTCGACCATGAGTGGGCCAGGTGACGGAAGGGAGACTTCGTGAAAGCTGTTCAGTCAGCCAGGCGGGTCTAGTCCGTCGCCCTCCTGGGGGAGTCTGACAACAGATGGTCCAGTGCTCAGGGGGATGGCTGGTCCCCCCGAAAGCATAAAAGGAAACTGTCCCATTCTTGGTGCCGTTCGGCCTTGAGTTCTTCTTCAACACATAGGTCGAAGAAGAAACTGCATCACTCTTGGTCACCCTCTGGTATGTCTGCGTGTAGACAGTCGGTTATCGGGCCAGCTGCTGGTCTGCACTTCTGTTGGAGTCGCCGGTTTCTGTCTCTGGTAGCTGACCTCCTCGACACCAGAGCCCCTCCCCGCCTATTGGAGGAGCTTCCGATGAGCAGTTTCACCAGTGGGCTGCTCTTATGGAGCAGTGGGCTCAGGTTGGTCCAATTGCCCGGGCAGGTCAGTCTGACGCCGGGGCCTTCGGGTCATTCGGTTTCAGAGGGATGGGAAGGGCGGTTGGGCCTTCTTAGTCATGTGGCACCTTCTTTGGTGGCGTCGACTCCGTGCTCGGGTGTTTATCCCCCTCACATGGCTGCGGCACAGGGGTCCACACCGATGACTCTATCTCCTGCCATTTTTCCCTCATTTACCTCCAATCACAGTTTTCAGACCCCGGGACTCTCTTGGGGCCATCCGTGGTGCTGCGGGCTCTGTCGGCACCGGGGGTGCTGTGTGCGGTGCCGTGGGTGCTGTGTGCCATGCAGTGGGCTCTGTCGGTGGCGCTGGGGGTCTGGCGCCGTCCGCGGCACCACAGGCTCTGTCGGCACCGCTTCGGCTGACGCCTTCCTCCTTGTTCTCTGTGCCGTTTTCTTCTACGGCGCTGGGGACTGGTGCAGCACTGGCCGGTCTTCAGGGCTTCTCGACTCCGATTCTTTCTCTTTCTGTTCTTCCTCCTGATTTTCTCTCCTTTCCTGTCTATACAGTCCTCCCTGGACTATCAGGAGATGATTTTGAGCCTGACCCAGATCTTCGCCTGGCTGATGATGTTGATTACACTACCCTGGGAGCAGGGATCAATCCTTCTACAGAGCCTGTGGTTGAAGACTTTTCCTTTAAGTCTCTTTTGAGGGGCATCCAGCATCTGAAACCTCCAATCCGTTCCCCTGCCCTGGCTTGGGATCTGAATTTTGTTTTGGAGAAGTTGACCCTGTGCTCCTTTGAGCCAGCCGCAACTTGTGAGCTACGCTTCCTTTCCTGGAAGGTATTATTTTTAGTTGCTATTACTTCTGCTCGAAGAATTTCAGATCTTCAGGCCCTCTGGTGCGAGGAGCCTTATTTGATTTTTCACAAAGGCAAGGGTGTCTTTGTGCACGAATCCTAAGTTTCTTCCTACGGTAGTGTCTGAGTTTACACTGAACCAATCTATCCACTTTCCTGTTTATTTTCCAGTGTGTGCCAATCCAGGTTAAGCACTGATCCATATGTAGATGTGCACAGAACTTTGAAATATTACCTGCTGCGAACCAAGGAATGTGAAAAGTCGAAGCAGTTGCTTGTTTCTTTCCCCCCCAGGTAGACAAGGCATTCAGGTTTCCAAACAATGTTTGTCCAAATGGTTGACTAACTGCATTGTGTTCTGCTACAACAAGTATGGCAAGGAATTGCCTGGAACGGTCAAAGCTCATTTCACAAGGGGCGTGGCTACCTCTATGACTTGTTTCTAAGTGGTCTCAGCTCCTGACATTTGTGTGGCTGCCACCTGGCGTACCATCCACACTTTTACCAAGCACTACAATCTGGACATTGTCTCTAGAGCCTTGCACGAATTGGTAGGGTTGTGCTACAGGGCCTCCTGTCTTAAGTTTAAGGTTGGCCTTCCTCCCAGACTGTTTGTTTGCACCTGTAACTACTTGGGAATCATTCCTACAGTGAGACCTGATGACTGATATACTCCCGAAGAAGATAGAACAGTTACGCAAGAACTTACTGTAACAGTAGATCTTCTGGGGTATCTCAGTCATCAGGTAACACCGTAGGAGCCTTCGCTGTCAGTGAAAGAGAATCCAGATGGAAGATTTTCAGTAGTACAACTGGGGCCACCCATGCTGTCCACGTCAGAAACCCTATATAGGCATGGGCGACTCTGCTTCCTCCTCGGTTCTTTCCCGCCGTTGTCTCGCTTGCATGGGTCTCCGTGTAAGTTCCATTACAGTATTAGACCCTTTTTTCAACTTAAGACTTTTTTCACTTACTTTGTAAAAATCTCTTTTTCAAGAGATTTCTTCTTTTATGTCGAGAGTTAATCCTTCCTCCTCTCTTTTCTGTCGCTGCTGCTGTGGAAAGAAGATCGTCTCTACAGATGAACATTTAGTTTGTGTCTGCTGTCTTGAGCCTCACCTCGAAGTTTCCGACTGTGAGCTCAGCCAGAAGTTTAACCAAACAACCCTTTGGCGATGCAAAAAGGCTCTTAAAAAATTCTTGATGCAACAACAGGTAGCCAGCTCCAGGCAGGGGTCCTCCAGGGCCCTGGCCTCCCAGTCGCCAACCGGATCTTCAAGCTCCCAGGCCTCCAAGGCCCAAGACAAGCCCTTTTGGGGGGCGGGTGTCATCAAAAAGACTGAGCTCACAACTGCTCCCACCCCCGGCGTCGATATTGCTGCTCATCAGCCTCTCCTTCTGGTGGATCTTTGTTGGCTATGGCCGCTCCGACAAAGAGAACTGCTGTCCAGGTCTCTGCCTACCAGACCCATGCCGACAGCACCTACACCCAATTCACGGGGTGTCCAGCGGTCGACCTCTGGGTCTTCGGTCCCTCCATTGTAGACGACAGGTTCATCGACTACTCTCCCGTCGAGACCTGCCACTTTTCCTACCAGGGCTACAGGCTTTTCGGGTTCTCAGGACACAGCAGGCGGGTTGTCAACACCGATGCCATCGAACCCTCCTCTGTCGACGTCCATTGGCCTGAATGAAGTACTGATCAAGTTCATTAATGTTGTTGTTCAGCAACTGGGTGCCTTGAATAGGCCCTCTTCGCCAGCGCCAGCGATGACAGCTTTGTTGTCGATGCCTGTTCATTGACCTAGGAGGCTCCCCATGGGCCTCCACCAGCAAACCTGATGCCAGACCCAGAGATTGAAGAGGTTGACATCGAGGAGGAGTATTACTCTGACTTCCTTCTTCCTGACGATGTGGATGAAGAAGAGGAGGAACTCCTGCTGTCTGACAAGTCCACAGCCTTTTCTGTCCATGAGGACTCTGTGAAGCATACTCCCAGGCCCCCTCCTGATGACCCTACATTTTGTGGATGTGATTAAGCAGCTTTCACCTACCATGGGCCTCCACACTGAGGAAGAGTATGCCACCAGAATGGACCTGGTGGATTTGCTGGAGATTCCAGAATCTCCCCAAAGACCATTCTTCCAGTGCTCCCAGCATTGAAGAATGCAGCCACGGTAGCCTGGCACAAACTAGACATGGTGCCAGCTATGCTACGCAGGGCAGACTAACTTTATCACGCCTCTCAAGGTCTCCCCTATTTTGCTGCCCTGGCCAAAACTGACTCGTTGGGTTCCACAACTTCAGAGCGCTGGTGGCAGTGTGCCCGTTCATTATGGCGCCAAGTGGGAAAGTCGCTGTGCTCTCTTTTTGCACCCCCATGTGGAAGGCTGTGCCCCCCACACACATCCTTTCTAAGGATACTAACTCCGGGGAGGGCAGACCTCTGGGAGTGGGCATCGAATCCGGCATTTGGCACCATAATGACCCAGCGTCCTAATGCCGGTGCCCTAATAGCCGGTAAGGGACTCAGTAATCATTATGGCAGTTCATGACAGATCTAAGGGGCCTAAACACCTTGGTTCCCATCCCCCAGACAAGAAATCTCGTAGGATCGACCTCTGGGTAAAAAGGGTTTATGCCTCCTCCACCTTAGGTTTAAGGATTGCAAACTATCTGTCACACATGGTCAAATACCAACTGGAAGAAGGGCAAGGCTGCTGCTCAGGCCCTTCCTGAAGGCTCACAAAAGCAGGAATTGCTTCAGTGTTTCCAGGTAGCCGATGATGTTAGCAAACATGTCCTCGGAGTATTGTATAACATGGTTGATACTGTTGTCATGGCAGCTGCCACGGGCATATGCCTCCATAGGCACTCCTAGCTCAGAGTTTCTGGATTTGCGGCTGATATGCAGCACAAAGTGCTTAATGCCCCTTTTAATGGTACTAAGCTGTTTGGCCCTGATGTACAGGACCTCATAAATGAACCGCAGGTCTCGGGCACGGCCATCAAATCAGTCCATTCCCTCTACCACACTCGGCCAAGATGCAGAGGGTAGCCTACTTTTCATAAACAGAACAGTAGGCCTGGAACAGCTCCCTGCACCCAGGGAAAGCGTAGAGCCCAGGCTCGCTTGCCCGCCCCCTCAGGTGCTGGAGCAGCGGCCAAGCTCCCCAGAAGTAAGGGACCAGCCTCTGTGACTGGCTCCACCTCAGCTCGACTCCTTGCCAGACCCCCTCCTCTGGTCCAGACCCAGGAGGTGATGGGTCGGAGGTTGGTTCTCCCTCCATCTGAATCAGTGGAGAACCATAACTTCAGATGCATGGTTTCTGAAGATCATAGAAAGGGGTCATACTTTGGAGCTCATACAGCAGCCTCCAGACAGCCCACCTCCACCCTCCAATTACTGCCCCCCCCCCACACACACGGCTCACTTGTCTGTTCTCCAGTAGGAGTTGCAGTCTCTTCTGCGCAAGCAGGCCATCAAATTCATGCCCAGGCCCCAGAGAAACCAGGGGTTGTATTCCAGGTTTTTCCTTGTCCCCAAAAAGACCGGAGATCTGAGGCGTATCTTAGATCTAAAGGACCTCAATCTGTTTGTCCAGTACAAAAAATTCCGGATGGTGACTTTGCCAGGCCTAATGCCCCTCCTCAAGGCTGGGGGCTGGCTCTGTTCAGTGGACATGTGTGATGCCTACCTGCAAATCTCTATCGTTCCTCTGCATAGGAAATTTCTTTGTTTTGCCTTTCAGGTCGAGCATTACCAGTTCGGGATGAACATTACCAGTTCAAAGTGCTGCTATTTGGCTTATCCTCTGTGCTGTGGGTCTTTATCAGATGCTTGGTAGTGGTCGCAGCAGCTCTCAGAAGAGAGGACTGTATGTCTTCCCTTACCTGGACAATTGGTTCCTAAAGGCCCCGTCCAGGGAACAGCTTCTGCTGCCTCTGGAGCATACTCCCTGGGCATTACTGTCAACCTGCCCAAGTCTGTTCTGGTACCATCCCAAAGACTGCGGTATATAGGGATGGTTCTGGACTTGACGCAAGGGAAGGCCTTCCTGCCCCAGAACAGGACATAGTGCCTCATCACTCAAGCTCAGGAAATTACTCGGTCGGTACATTCCTGCCAGGGTGTACCTGAGATTGTAGGGCCTAATGGCAGCTGCCATACCCACAGTTCCACTGGCCAGGCTCCATATGCCTACCCTCTGGGTACAGTGGGACCATTGCATGGACAAGTTATACCATCCAGTCCTGGTGTCTTCCCAGTCCACAAGATGCTGCAGTGGTAGATGGATCCCTTGAACCTGCCTCAAGGCGTTCCATTCCAGGTCTTTTCCCCGCATCAGATCCTAAACATGGATTCATCAGGTCTGGCTGGGGAGCACACCTGGGTCCCTTCCAAACCCAGGCTCCTGGTCCCAGTGGGAAGCCTCCCTGCATATCAGTGTCCTGGAGATGAGAGTGGTGTTCTACACCATGCAGGCTTTTCAGGTGCATCTTGTTCCGGGTCAGCTGCTGGTGTAGTTGGACAGTTTGAGTGTAGTGTACTGCATCAACAAGCAAGGCGATATTCACGCATACCTCCTTTGCCAGAAGGCCATGAGAGTGTAATACTGGGTGCTGAATCACAGTCTGACACTCTCTGCGGTCCATGTGCCAGTTATCCTAAACACTTTGGTGGACAGCCTCAGCAGGACCCAATGCAGCATGTTCAAATGGGAGCTTCTTTTATCCATTGCAGAAGACTTGTTCAAGAGATGGGGTCATCCAGAGCTGGACCTTTTTGCGTCCCCACTCAATGCAAAACTGCCCAATTTCTGCTCGCTTGATCTAGGACCTGTAGTTTTCTGGTGAGACGCGTTGTTCCTCTCTTGAAGCGGGAGGTTTCTTTATGCATTCCCTCCATTTCCTCTCATACTGAGGTTGCAAATAAAGTTGTAGATGGAGGGGGCCAGCATGATTCTGGTGGCTCCATTCTGGCATCACCAGATATGGTTCCCTCTACTTCAGCAGCTGGCAGAGGAACCCCCATTCCTGCTTCCTCTCTGCAGGAGTCTGCTGACACAGGATCAGGGGACCCTGGTCTATCCCAGCTTCAGGTTCTTTCATCTGCATGCCTTGCTCCTGAGAAAGTAGCCATCGCCAGGTACGGGTTCTCTAGCAGGTTAACGGACATCCTGGTGGCTGCCTGGAAGCCTTCCTTTCGAGCCACGTATGCCATGAAGTGGAAGTGGTTTGCCAACTGGGCTGCCAGACATGACCTGAACCCTTTCACCTGTTCGGTAAACCGTATCCTGGACTACCTGATCTGTTCAACTCAGGCCTCCAGTATTCCTCCCTCAAGGTCCACCTTTTGGCTATTTCTGCATTTCATGAGCCTATGGGTGACAGCACAATTGCTCAGCTGGATGTTTCCCGCTCCTTCCTTAGAGGCATCCTGCATCTGAAACCTCCAATCCGTTCCCCTGTCCCGGCTTAGGACTTAAATTATATTTTGGAGAAGTTGACCCTGTTTCCTTTTGAGTCAGTCATGACTTCAGATTTTCGCTTTCTCTCTTGGAAAGCACTATTATTAGTTGCAATTACTTCTCGAAGAATTTCAGAGCTTCAGGCCCTTTGGTGCAAGGAGTCTTATTTGATTTTTCACAAAGATAGGGTGTCTTTCTGCACAAATCCTAAGTTTCTGCCTAAGGTGGTTTCTGAGTTCACACTAAATCAGTCTGTCCACCTTCCTGTTTATTTTCCCAGAGTATGCCAATCCAGGGGAAGCACTGCTCCATACGTTAGATGTACACAGAACTTTGAAGTACTACCTGCTTAGGACTAAAAAGTCAAAACAATTGTTTGTTTCCTTCACCCCGGGTACAGAGGGCGTTTCAGTTTCTAAGCACTGTTTATCCAAATGGTTGGCAAATTGCATTATGTTCTGCTACAAGTATAGCAAAGAGTTACCTGGTGCTGTCAAAGCTCATTCCACCAGAGGCATGGCTACCTTGGTGGCTTGTTTCAAAGGGGTCTCAGCCGCTGACATTTGTGCGGTTGCCACGTGCAGTACAGTCCACACGTTTACCAAACATTACAGTCTGGGCATTGCATCAAGAGCAAGTGCAGGATTTGGCAGGGCCGTGTTACAGGTACTCCTGCCTTAAGTTTATGGAGATCCCACCTCCCAGGCTATCTGTTTACACTTGTCACTGCTCAGTACTTGTTTCTACAGTGTTACCTGATGACTGAGATACCCCTGAAGAAGATAGAACAGTTATGTAAGAACTTACCATAGTAGTAGATCTTCGAGGGGATCTCAGTCAGTCAGGTATATTTTCCCTCCCACCATCCCCCTTTTTGGGGCTTCTGTCTAGGAATTGGCTGTCTAGTGTATCCAGCTTTTTACTTAGGTCTGGGGGTACCTCTTTCTCTCCTTGGTCCCCCAGGATGACAGCATTGCTCCCTTAGTCTCCAGGGGAAAGAACTGAGGCGGGAGCAGGGCCGGCCATGCCTGAATAGGGTTGGTGACGTAGATGGCATGGGTGGCACCAGTTGTACAGCTGAAAATCTTCCATGTGGATTCCCCTTCACCGACGGCGAAGGTTCCTGCGGTGTTGCCTGATGACTGAAATCTCCTCGAAGAGCTACTGTTACGTTGAGTTCTTATGTAATTGTTCTATCTTCGAGGGGATCACGGTCATTGGGTCTGTTTTTCCTCCCATTATCCCCCTTTATTAGAGGGCTCTTTTCTGGAATTGGCTATCTGGTGTATCCAGTCTTTCTTATTGGCCTGAGTATCTCTCTTTTTCTCTCCCCTCGGCCCTCCATGGCTAGAGCTACATAGAAACATAGAATTTGATGGCAGATAAGGACCACTTGGCCCACCTAGTCTGCCCATTTCCCTACCTAATGGATAAGCTGCAGATTCTAATTAACCAATAGCCTACTTCCTCCTATCCCCCACTAGAAATGCCTTATGTCTGTCCCATACATTCGTGAATTTCCCCACTGTTTTTGACTCCACGACCTCCTCAGGAAGGCTGTTCCATGCATCCACAACCCTCTATGTGAAAAAATACTTCCGCAAATTACTTCTGAGCCGTTCCCATTCTCTCTTCAAATTGTGCCCCCCTGTTCTTGCACATCTTTTTCTGAAAGATGCTACCCTCTTGGACTTTGTTGATTCCCTTGAGGTATTTGAAAGTTTCTATCATGTCACCCCTCTCCCTCCTTTCTTCGAGGGTATACATATTAAGCTCCTTTAGTCTCTCTTCGTATGTCTTCTGGTGCAGACCCTGCACCATTTTGGTTGCCCTCCTCTGGACAACCTCCACTCTGTCTGTCTTTGCAGAGATGGGGTCTCCAGAACTGCACGCAGTACTCCAGATAGGGTCTCACCAACTGTCTGTGCAGAGGGATAACTTCCTCATTTCTACTGGTGATGCCTCTCCCTATGCATCCCAGTATCCCCCCCAGCCCTATTTACTGCCTTCTCGCATTACTTGCCCACCTTTAGGTCATCTGATACAGCTACCCCCATGTCCCTTTCCATTTTTGTTGTCAATATCTCACTACCCATTGTGTACTTTTCCCCTGGGTTTTTGTTTCCTAGGTGCATTACTTTGCACTTCTTTGCGTTAAATCTAAGCTGCCATACATTTGACCATTCCTCCAACCTTGCAAAGTCCCTTCTCATCCTTTCCACCCCAACTTGTGTAACAACCCTGTTGCAGATCTTTGTGTCGTCTGCAAAGAGACACAATTTTCCTTCCAGTCCCTCTGCAATGTCACTTATGAAAACATTAAAAAGGACCGGACCCAGTACTGAACCGTGCGGTACCCCACTAGTAACCCTTCTTTCTTCACTGTGGACTCCGTTTACTATTACCCTCTGCGTCCTGTTGTCCAGCCAATATTTTACCCAGGCTACCACCCTGGGACCCACTCCCAGGCTGGCTAATTTGTTTATTAATCTTTTCTGTGGAACTGTGTCAAATGCCTTGCTAAAGTCTAGGTAGGCCATGTCCACAGCCCCTCCCTGGTCTACTACCTTAGTCAACCAGTCAAAGAAATCGATTAGATTCGTATGACATGACCTACCTGCTGTGAATCCATGCTGCCTTGGGTCCTGTGCCCCTCTGGCCTCTGGGTACTCAACAATTCTCTCCTTCAGAGAAGTGATTTCATCATTTTCCCTACCACTGAGGTCAAAGTGACAGGTCTGTAGTTTCCTGCTTCTGTCTTGCTCCCACTTTTGTGAAGGGGAATCACATCCGCCCTCCTCCAGTCCTCCGGTACAACACCATCCTTCCATGATTTGTTAAAAATGGTAGTCAGTGGTGTTACTAGTTCTCCCCCTTAGTTCTTTTAGAATTCTGGGGTGAATCCCATCAGGCCCCATCGCTTTGTCCACCTTCAGTTTTAGGAGTTCTCTCAGAACTCTTTCTTCTGTGAAAGGACTGATATCGACCCCCCTATCCAAAGTGCTCCTATTGACTGGATTAGGTACCTCCCCCTCCTCTTCTTTTGTGAATACTGAGCAAAAGTATTCGTTCCGTATCCCTGCTTTTTCACTGTCCCTCTCTGCCCACCCACACTCCTCTTTATTCAGCCTCAGTATCCCTCCCTTTGTCTTTCTTCGCTCCCTAATGTACCTATAAAAGGTTTTATCCCCATTCTTAACAGAGTTGGCTATCTTTTCCTCGGTTTGGGCCTTTGCTATTCTGACTGCCTTCCCCACTTCTTTCTGCTTTAACTGGTACAGTTCTCTGTCCTGCTCTTTCTGTGTTTCCTTATACTTCCTGAATGCTGTCTTTTTCTCCCTAACCTTCCCCGCCACCTCTTTTGAGAACCATAGTGGTTTTTTCTTTCATTTTGATTTATTTGCTTCCCACAAAGGCTTGTTGCCTCTATGATGGCAATTCTGATGTTTTCCCATTGTTGCTTCACCCCTCCTTCTTGCCTGTTTCTAGTGCTATTCTGAGGCATGCTGCCATTTTGACAAAAGCAGCCCTCCTGAAGTCCAGTACCTTCACTTGACTCTACAGCGGAGTTTATCGTGAACCACACTGGTGATCACTTATTCCCAGATGGCTACCCACTTCTAGATCTGAGATCCTCTCTCCGTTCCCATTTGAGAGTACCAGGTCTAAGATTGCTCCCTTCCGAGTGGGTTCCAACACTAGCTGTCTGAGGCATGCCCCTGTAGGGCTTTGAGAATGGCCCTGCTTTTGGATGTGGCTGCAGCAGAGGTGCTTCAGTTAACATCTGGCATATTCAGGTCCTCCATCAACAGTATCTCCCCTTTCTATGCCATCCTAAGGATGTCTTCTATCATTTCCTTGTCCATTTCCTCCCCCCTGAGACAGGGGTCTGTATACAACCCCTGTGTGGATTGTGGTGCCATTTCTAGTCTCCAGGGTGATCCACAGTGCCGCCTCTCCTCCCTGTTTACCTTTTAGTTCTGTTGCTTTGATCCCTTCCCTTACATAGAGAGCTACTCTTCCTCCTCTTCTACCCTCCCTGTCCCTCCCTTTGTCTCCGGGGGAAAGAACTAAGGAGGAGCGGTTCCGCTTGCACTTTTATAGGGATGGTGACATCGTCACATGACGTCGACGTGGGCAGCCCCAGTTGTACTGCTGAAAATCTTCCATGTGGATCCTGCTTCACTGACGGTGAGACCTGATGACTGAGATCCCCTCGAAGATTTACTGTTACAGTAAGTTCTTATGTAACTGTTCTTTCCCTGAGCTCTTATTAGTACTGAACTGTTGCAGACAAGAAGGGGACCCAGGGACCAGGCGATACAGTATATTGCTGTTACTGCTGTCTCCTCACTGTGTGATTAAACTGATGGAAATGCCGATGGAAATTTCCATAACTGAGTTGGGTATGAAAAACTGAAATGGAAAAGGCATGAACCTTGCTGCAAACGCACTTAAGCAAGGGCTACATTTAAATCGTGTTGGCACAAAAAAAATCTTTAAAAAAAAAAAAAAACATACACATACACCCGTAAATCATGTCTGCACAAAATAAAATCTTCAAAAAAAAAAAAAAACATAATATATATATATATATATATATATATATACCTGTAATATGAGCTACTATGGGCAGGGCCCCTACTTTTCTGCGGCACAGTGGGACCAAATTCTGCGGCAAGACTACCATTTGCCACAGAACTTCTGCGGTGATGGTTTGTCATTTCTGCGGCACTAACAAACTGCCACATCACAGTGTCAGCTTGTCATCCTGACTTCACTTTCATGGCAGTGGTTATAGCAATCAGGATGAGGGAAAGCACAGTAACACTAGTTCAAAAAATAACAGGCTTATAAAAATAATTTTATGCCTAAAAAAGCAAAACAAATGTCTCTCCCTTAAGGTCCTAGCCTGTTGCATAAATGACATATGCAGAGGGGATCTTATGTGATAAATAAGGTATTTCTATATGCATGCTATCTATCCCACTAATGAGGTTTCCACTGTCTATCACTTATATGTAACCCCTAGATGGCGCTATCCCAGGGGCTACTACCCCTGCCTGATTTGCCACTAACAGGTTGAGGGGCCTGGATCCAATGGCGGGTGCCTCCACCCAGAGGTCAGGGTTTGCAATAGTTAAACTAACTTGGTCACAGCCCTCTGGGACACTGCAACCCCTTTCTTCCACTAGTGGCCCACACAATATATCAGAATTACCTTCACAGTATACACTTACCCCCAGGTCTGGTTCCGGCACTGGGACCTCCTGTGAAATGAGATACAGTGCAACAATCACAGTACAGTACTTTAACATAGACAAATACCTCAGGCAGTATAACTTTGCTGAAACAAGCAGCTCTGATTTATTTAGGGGGATATAACAAGGACAGGGGCAAATCAGGTTAATCAGCTTATCACTCTAATAATCTACCTATGGCTCTGTGCACAGGCCTATCCCTATCAGTTACTGTCCTGGGTACCCAAGCCCTAGTGGCTAGTCAAACCGTGGCAGCTGGTAGAGGCCCTTTCACACAGAGAAAGGAGAATTAAACAGTCAGCAGTACAGTAATTCCATTTGGATTTAATGTGGCAATTCAACAGGAGCAACCCTGAATTAGTACTCCGACTCCAAATAAGATAGGGTCCTTCAATGTCAGCAGGGCTCACTTGAGGTACACAAACCTCTTCACACATCCATATAAAAAAAGCACTATACCAGGCAGGCTGCATCTGTATCCGATCGCAATTACTGCACATACCAGGAGAACACACAGCAGATTCAGTTCCTGACAGACCGAGTGCAATTTTCAGCAATTCTTCCAGTCTTCTACAGGGTGAGCCTGGTTTCTACTCTTCAGAGATCCTTTGATTCTTTTCAGGACGGATTCAGTCCTAACAAGCTGTTACACAAGCTGCAGACCGGAACTCTGGGCCTTACACACGTTTTGACTAAAACTGCACACTGAAAAGCACAGGGCTCCTTCCTTCTTCACTGCCAAAGCTCAACTGAAACTCCAACCGACAAAACCGAGCAC
Organism: Neoceratodus forsteri; assembly: GCA_016271365.2. Lineage (NCBI taxonomy): Eukaryota > Metazoa > Chordata > Ceratodontiformes > Ceratodontidae > Neoceratodus > Neoceratodus forsteri. The sequence goes on along the minus strand of CM057455.1, from coordinate 779,847,177 downwards.
TTCCTTTGAGTTCCTCCCAGTTCTTGACTGGATTGGCTGTCACTCACAATAGACTGCTGCTGTTGGTCCAAAAAGGCACTGAAGTCTAAACTACATCTCCCAGAGTCACTGCCCATACAATCCTCTTGTGGCTGGCTCAGATTATGAGTCCAAGTTCTGATTCGTCCAAGGCACCATTTAGAGCTAGCTTACCCCACACTGATTGGTCCAGTTCAGCAGTTCAAAACTAGAATGGGAACTAGCAGACACAGTTCTGACTGCAAAGAAAGCAGGTTAGACAAACTGTAATTTCATTATTACTCTAAATAATTTCTGGCAAACAGTTACATCTTTCAGATAGGTTCCTTTGCACTCCTAGTGACTGCAAAATGAAGTGAATTGCAGCAGCTTGAGTGGTACTCAATCAAAAAACACACAGTCCCCATACAAACTAATATGTCTGCAAGCAGACAGCTCTTAAAGAGACAGTACCAGAGGTTCTAAAAACACTCACTGATAAATGGCTTAAATGCCAAACACCATTCAGGCTTGGAGCATTCAAGCAAGCTCCTGGAAGTCTTTTGGGAACCCCCATTTGCAGGGGGGTTACACATATATTTGTATGTGCTTTCTACACCACTCATGAGGTTCCCACTATGTATCACTTTATATATTTATATGCAATCTGTAATATACATACAAATAGATATGTGTGTGTGTGTGGTGAGAGAGACAGAGATACTGTGTGTGTGTGTGTGTGTGTGTGTGTGTGTGTGCATAATATATTTTATTTCCATGAATGTGCATCCTCATTTATGCAGGTCCCATTGAAAATGGAATAGAGGAGTTATTGCAAAACTCATTTTTCATGTCAACCTGCTTTCCCTGACACACTGCATAACACCATCAGGCCATGACATGCATGTGAACCGATTGTGAGATGGAGCTCTCCAGCCCATCACAATGTGTCCACCATGTGACAGAACAATGCACCATACCTTCCCAAGCTCCGAGCAGTGATGTGTTCCACCAATCGTTGTGCTGCCCAGCCAGCTCCCAGAGCTAATCTCTGAACCCGAGTTGCCGGCATGGAAACACAGCATGCTACCCTCTGGCCCAACAGCTGTCCCTGCACACAACATTTCTCCATAACTTTTAGGTGATTCTATCAACCAGGGACAATATGTAATCAATAACCCTGGCAAAAATGCGTACAGGGCAATTTTTTATTTAACAGGTCTATTCTTTCAACAGGTCTACACATTATTATATTCCACTTTTCGGGGCATAATTACTTTATTTTTCTTAAAAATGACAGTTAAATTCATTTTACCAGTTATTCATTTCAGATGGCATCTCTATACCTTAAAGGCACAAATCGGTTTGTACAAAGTGAGGTATGGACTTAACAGGTCTGTGCTATTGACAAGGTTTTGTTTAAGTTGGCCCTAGTGCACTAATTTAAGACTGAAGATTGTATTAGTCTGTAGTGCAGGTTGAGCAAATATCACCATGCATGATGTTCTGTGCCACCATCTCTGGCAGTGGGATCTGTGGTAGATAAGTGACTGTTCATTTCTGTTGCAGAATGCAGTCATTTCATTAGCTAATGTATGATGTTATAGCAATGATAACATCACATTCTGAGCATATAGAGGGGTTTAGATATAAAAAGAGTAGACGGGGAACCAGATTCTATGGATAAACAGAAATATTAATAAAAAATCACCAAGATGAGTGAATTCTGTGACACCGCAGAAGTTCTGCGGTAGATTGCAAGTTCTGCGGCCGCAGAATTCTAGGGGCCTTGACTATGGGTAATAAATCTATCTCCACAGTGGTTTAGGCTGGCTATGCTTTATGCAAACCTAAAAGATGCCAGACAGCCTCGCGCAAAGAAAAAAATTGCAGTGGCTGATAGCACCAAACCATATACCTATACTTTATTAGGACTCATCAGTATGCTATATTCGTTCTTTCTGCCTAGAACAAGAGGTTCCCCAGTTAGACAAATGTTGACAGTTGAAAAGTAAGCATTGTTTGCCATGGATGTATTAACTAGCTTTTTCTCCTGTTCTTAGTTTGCTTCCGAGCTCCGGCTTCCAGGGTTCTGCTTAAAAAGCATTTCGTCTTGTAACCCCTTGAAGATATTACTCGGATTGGCTGCTTCTCTGTCAAAGAACAAATTTGGAGACTCGCAAACAAAAAATATATCCGCAGAGGTAAGAGGCTTAGTGCTGTTTATGCTTTCCACTTTACTGCTACACTTAGTTTTTGCCTTTAAATTAGTGTCTCCTTGGCAAATCTAAAGGTCATTTCAGACATCCTTGGTCTGTAGATTCACACTGAATCACGATTAACCCACACCATATCAAGACAACTCCAACAGGCCTAACTATCCATACACAAGACTTCTGATAAAACTAGGAAAAAAAAACATCCGTGGCTCTCATCGATGCAAACCCCCCTGGATCTTCCAAAGTATTGTAGGTCCCACCTTTAACTTCTATTGTAACTCTACTGTAAGTCAAATACCTAATCACATATACTTCGTAAGAATAATACATTATGATTACATTTTATGTAATAAATAGTTGCTGCTGTTTTCAGATATTGCAGATCAAAACTTGATAATGCGTGTCTTTTGAATTTCTTGTAATTTTGTTGGTGGAAATAAAAAAAAAATATGTAAAATATTTAAGATTTATTTTAAGTATTTCTTGATCATTTAATTTCAGATTAGGATACTTTATCTGTGAAATCCTTTTAAATGTTTTCATCTTTCAAACAAACATAATGTGTTTACAAAAACAAGTTATTGGTTTCCCAAGCTAGTGTATGGGCATTGTTTTGGAGGGACCACAAGGGCAGACAAAAACAGAAGGCAGAAACCACACAACTGGGCTGCCCTGTGTCCCCGAGAAAGCAGTCTGCTTGCTTTCTCATGAGTGGTGGGCATACGTGATGCTGCGCCGATGTGCGTGGGACCATCACAGAGGCTATGCTGGGGTGGTGGTTAGCACCAGGAACTTCTTTACGCACTGCATGCAGGTGTGCTATTCTAGAGGGATAAAACTCAGATGATGACTGAGAGTGGTATACGCAGGCCTCTGCTGGCTAGCCCCCCTGCCCCCCTCACCAGGTACTGGGATGCGGAGCGGTGGGGGCAGGTGGACCGCTCCATGATGGCCTTGGGTATGGCAAGCCCTTGTTGGAACAAAGGAGGGTGGTCTTGCTGTGATGGGGCCGAGAGGTTACGGGTGACAGTCTGAGTGTTGGATGGCCAAGGGCCACACAGTCTGAAAAATGTCACACAAGGGTCTGGTTGACCAGAATCACTGCTCTTGGACCTCATGTTAGAAGTAGTGCTGTGCAGCAGTTGCTGGAGCTAGAAAGTCACAGACTGTGGTCCAATAGAGGGAATAGTATCAAGAATATTCTACCCTTTTTAGGAAATATTATAAAGAGTGGTATGACTTCGTATTTGTTAAATACCAATTTGTCGCTCAGGAACCTGGGTTAACTTCCCAAGGCTGCAATCCCAAGTCAGGATGGCTGAAGACTAAGTTGCATGTGGCACTGCATGTCTGTCCCCTGGGCCAAGAAGTGGGGTCATGACAATAGATACATAGAACGTGTCGAAAGAAAATTATCCTGCGACACACTGAGTCTGCCCAGCTCTGACTATCTGTGTTGATTGTGAGGCCTTAACGGCACGGCACTCCTCTGTACCCCTCCCCCACTCACCTTTAGGTCCTGTCTTAATCAGCCCCATGTATCTGCCTCCCAACGCACACACAGATGTATGTGTGTGTGTATATATGTTGTGACAGGTTAGAATAGGACCCTGTCCCATTTATTTTGGAGAAAGTGTTTAAATGCAAGGATCTGTATTCTTTCCTTTTCTGTCTCTTCTGTCTGGTTGCGCAACCAAATTTCCTGAGAGACCTCGGACTTGATCAACCGGACCAGTCTCCCAATCCTTTGCCTCTCACTGTCTCTCCGTTTTCTCTTGCTGTTTTTCTCCCTTGCATATCTATATCTGCTAATATAAAAATATATCAAAATCAATGTATGGAAATGTAGCTGATATTGGGATCACTTTTGTTTAGAAAATTGTGTTACTGTTGAAATGTATACATTTATAATCTGAGATAACTGTAAAAAGTTAGAGGATACTTGGATGCAAATGCTTGAGCCTTTTGCAGTTGCTGTGGGGACCTCAGGAAGTTCTCAATGTTCTAGCAGTTCCTGAAATTTGCAACGGACAGGATGTTTGCAAAGGATGGGAGTTGAGAAGAGTTCTAAAAACAGCTAAGCTGAGCTGCAAGGGAGATTTTTTTTTTTTTTTTTTTTTTTTAAGAAGAGATTTTATTTTGCTTCTTATATAGTTATTCTGAACAAGTTTATTTTATTTTATGTTGCTGCAACTACAAATACAGTTTTGTGGAATTTTACAACTGCTCCTGGGTTTTCTCTATGCTTCATGACCTGTGCCTCAACGACAGATAGTGTCCGCCTAATTGGGATTTAAGCCGTGCATACCCTAAAACAGGAGATTTGTGCGTGGGTACTGGACCTAGTACCAGGGAAGGAAAGGTACGGATTCTGCTGCTGAAGTCCAGTCTGAGATTGTACAGCCAGCACAAGTTGTGGAAACGGAATAGGCAGTGACAGAACCTGAAAGCCTGATGGACTTTTTGAAATGGTGGGCTATACAACAAAAAAAGAGACTGAGACGCAGAGAGAAAAAGAAATTCATTGGTTAGAAGCGTTGAGAGAAGAAATGCAGCGACAGAAGCAACAGATAAGAGATGCAGCGACAGGAGCAGCGATGCCTGGATGCCTTACAAGCTATTGAAGGCAGAGGATCTGGCACAGATCCAGAAGAGCAACAAAATGGAAGCAACTTAAAAGCCATTAAACTTATAAAGTTGTGTCCCTCAGATGATATTGAGGCATACCTGACAACCTTTGAAGGAGTTGCCACAGCCTGCCAGTGGCCAAAGCAGCAATGGACAATCAGACTGGTACCCTACCTGACAGGGAAAGCCCAGCTTGCCTACAGCAGTATGGACACTGCACAATCGGAACACTATGACCTGGTGAAAAGCAAAATCCTGAAAAGGTATGACCTCTCCAGAGACACCTACAGGCAGGGATTTCGATCTCTGGGGTACAACTCTGTTGACAATCTTCGAGAAGTCTTCACCCGACTCCGAGAACTCCTGATGAAGCAGATCCAACTAGAGAGCAAAACAGTCCCACAGCTCGACACATTTGCCATGGAGCAACTCATCAACATCTTGCCTACAGATGTGCAGCTGTGGTTAAAGGAACACTGACCAGAGAATGGGGAAAAAGTTGTTTCTTTGGCTGAGGACTACCAAATGGCCAGACAGACGCCACAGCAGCAAGGTAACAGCCAAACACTGGTAAGAAACTTTTTTTTTTTTCTCCCATTTAAATTCCAAGCCTGCTAAGAACTCTGGTGGAGGGAACAAATCTGTGCCAAAAGACATTATCCGCTATAACTGTAATAAACCAGGCCATTTTGCAAGAAACTGCTGTAATAAAGAGAGTGGCACTGGAGCAGATTTGCCCTTGGCAAACTGGGGCAAGTACCTAACAGATGTGAAGGTGGGGGATAAGACTGTAAAGAGACTCATTGATTCTGGAAGCAGACAGACCCTAGTGCATGTTAAAGTGCTGGGAAAACACTGTGCAAAGGGACCAGGTACTGGTGTCATCTGTATCCATGGGGACACTCGATACTATCCCACCACCCAAGTGACTCTGACTGTTATGTGTATGTCACACCAAACGAAAGTGGGGGTAGTACCAAAGTTACCTGTATCTGTGATTATTGGAAATGACGTTCTAGGATTTACTGAATTCATCAAAGAGGGAATAAATCCTGATGTTTCAGCAGCTGTAGTGACAAGAGCTCAAGCAAGGAAAATTTCAGACAGTGGGGACACTTTTCCTTTCAGTGATTTTGATTCAGACTTGTTTGAACACAGCTCCAAGATCTGGAAATCCAGAAAAGAAAGACAAAGCCTGAGGAACCTGTGGCAACAAATGAGTGACTGACATGGGTTAAAATATGAAAATGCTGAAACTAAATTGATTGTGATTTTCTTTCAGAGCAAGCTAATGATGTTTCTCTCCAGGGTTATTTCAGGCAGCTAGGGGTAAAACCAAAACAGGGTGGACCAATGTTTAAAAAATGTAATGGATTACTGTACAGAGTTTGGGTTAAACCACAGACACAGGAACAGAACAACTGGTTATACCACAGAAGTATAGAACAGAATTGTTACAGATAGCACATGATAGTCCTATGGCTGGTCACTCAGGGAGGGATTGCTGTATAGATTTTACTGGCCGGGAATTCATGAAGATGTTGCTACCTATTGTAATTCCTGTGCTGAGTGTCAGAAAGGAGCCCCAGTCACTACAAAAGACAAGGTGCCCCTGGTACCCCTACCCTTAATAGATGTGCCTTTTGAGAGAATTGCAATAGATATAGTTGGTCTTTTAGACAAAAGTAAAAAGGGCAATAGATTTATCCTGGTTGTATGCGACTATTCTACTCGATTCCCAGAAGCAGTTCCAATGTGTACTGTTATAGCCCCAAAAGTTGCAGCAGAGCTAGCCAAAATTTTCAGCAGAGTGGGCATACCTAAAGAAATTATTACTGATCAGGGTAGTAATTTTTGTGCTGCACTGCTTAAAAAGCTGTACAGGCTGCTGGGTATCACTGCCATAAGAACCTCCCCATATCACCTCAGACAGACGGTCTTGTTGAGCATTTTAACCAAACTTTAAAACGCATGTTAAAAAGGTTTGTAAAAGGGGAAGGGAAGGATTGGGACCAATACTTGCCTTACCTACTTTTTTCTTACAGAGAAGTGCCACAGGCATCAACAGGGTTTACGCCATTTGAAATGCTGTATGGTAGGCAGCCAAGAGGGCCACTGGATGTGATAAAAGAAACGTGGGACGGTAACCCCACTCAGAAACGGTCTATATTTTCTTATATGTGTGCCCTAAGAAAGAAGCTGGCAAAATATGTTGAAATTGCCCATAGTAATCAGAAAGAGGCTCAAAACCAGCAGAAGGTACAGTATGTTATGGCCAAGGGTTAAAAGAAGGTTTTTGAGCCAGGTGAAAAGGTTTTGCCACTGTTACCCACAACAGAAAATAAGTTGTTAATGAAGTGGCAATGGCAACTATAAGGTTCTTAGACGTACTGGCACTGTTAACTATGAGATTGAGACCCCTGACAGAAAAAATCATTCCAAGATATACCATGCTAACCTCCTTGAGAAATGGGTTGAAAAAAATGGCAAAAGCTGCCTTGCTAGTTTTACCAGAAGCGGATAAGGAAGATATTGATATACAGTAGCTTATGATAGACTAGAACAAACTGTAAATGTTGATGCTGTAAAGGTGAATGTTTCCTTAACCTCAGAACAGACTGCAGACATTAGTAATGTGCTAAAGACATTTAACAGTACTTGTACCACGGTACCAGGTCGAGCAAAAGGGGTTGAGCACATAAAAGTGACAAAGAATGCTCGTCCTATTAGGCAAAATTCATACAGGTTTCCAGAGAGGTTAAAAGCTGATGTGGTTAAAGAGCTATTAGAAAATGGGCACACTGCAAACATCGTAAATGCAGCATTCTGATTGGCTGAGAGATGCTGGCACCCGGGCTGTTATTTCTTAATAACGCCCCCTGAAAAACAAGTGCCAATTCAGGATGCCCCATTACTTATGCTATTCTTGGGCACCCCGAATTTGGAAACTTCCCAGTTGCCATGTTTTTTTGTCTCGCTTAACGAGATCCCCCCCGTCGGCGCGGCTCAGTACCCCTCAGAAATCCTCACGCACAGCTTTCTAAACTCAGTCCTCACTTCTACTCACATCCTTACACTAACTCGCTGTCTTCTTGGCCACAGGTGTGAAAAATTCATTTATGTTTGAAACTTACGTTTTTTTCTTGGCTACCGACTCGCCTGACTTCATTTCGTATGTAACTCCCAAGCCCCGATATTTTCCCTGCGTCTATCACGCTCACAAATCCACTGTCTCATAGTAAAAGCAAAGCCAAAAAAAAAAACCAAAAAAACAGATAATTGACTTTTGTTTGTCATGGGAGACACAATTTCTCCGAGCACTTCTTCAACTGGGGGGGAGGGCACGAGCGGCCGAGCTCGAAGGTAACCATGACAACCACGTTAAAAGCTTCAACTACAGACGCTGCACAAGGACAAAAATCCTCACATTAACAACACTACAAAGTCATGCAAAGAGAAGCAGAGGAACTAATTTATTATACATTAAAGCAAATGTTTAACAATTTAAACATCTAAACATAACATTATTATTTTATTAAAATATTAAGTACAGTGGCCCATTTTCTAAGTGTAATACCCTCCAGGGTGGGCGTTATGAGATATAACGGACCTTCCAGGGACTATAAGGCCCTCCACCTGCGGCGTTGGGCCTCATTACACCCCTGGGTGGTCCGTTATATCCCAATATCGCCCACCCTGTCGGATATTATTACTTACTTGATGCCATCTGGCCAAAAGTGCTACATTGCAGAATTAGAATAAGCATATCCACAGTAAATCTCATACCAAAAAATAGATTTCTGTGTTATTTCATTTTAAAGTTATTAGCCATTTTGTAACCTTGATTTCGTTACCTGTTCAAAGAAAGCCTGTTCCAGTGAAGAGCTGCTGCCAATGTCATCTAGGGACCTTGCAGTTTATTCTTCCATGTCAGCAAGCTTATAGGACCTGTTTCTCTAAAGCTGTAAAGATCATGTGCAATGGTTTTCATAAGTAAAACAGGCAACATGAGTTAGTAAACACTGCTTTAAACACTTTGTGTTTCAGGCATTATAACAAAACTGACAATATTTTGTCTGGATGCCTTTTTATTGAGGTCCTTTTGCTGAATGCTGGATCATAGCACGCTGTGAGGTTTGCAGACTGAATAAGTTTCTGATGAAAGGCTGAGCTCATTCACACCTATCAGTCAATTGAGGCAACTTCTAAGAATGGTAATTTAAAACAATTATCCCATCTCCTTGTTAATGGGGGTGGGGCAGACTCATTTATGTTCTACTCTAAATTACAATGATCGTTTACCAGAGCTAACACTTCCACCCCTAGTAGGGATTAACATGTATAAGGCCCATATTAAAACATATTGTAAATCAGACGATGACAAACAGTAGTAAAATCAGTAGCACTCTTAACTGGCTTCAGCAGTCTGGAGGCATGCTAACTTAAGGCACTTTTACACACACGCTGCGGTGCCGAAACGAGCATTACCTGTATAGCGCCGATACAGCCTGTTCCGCTCCATGTCCTGATTGCGAGAGTTCTGTCTTTAAGCCACAGCAGCGCCCTGCTGTCTGTAACAATGCAGTACTCAGCAGCCGAGATTACCGGTAGCGAGGAAAGTATACGATCACCGCACTGGCCAGCGTGTTGTTGTGATGACGCTCTTCTGGTTTGGTGGTGCGGTGTTTAAAGTTAAGCACCTTTATCCAGAGCCGCGATTGAATCTGTACCACCAGTACTCACTCTTGGGACTGCTCCACCATCCATGTTCTCCCAAGTATTCATAGCACACGCCTTTCATTCATCTCCAGCTAGTGCTTTTTCATCCTCATGCTGACATCGGACGAAATTAGCCCATTTTGTGTTGGTGCACCTCGTGGTGTGAACAGCGTTTGGTCACTGACCTGCTCTTGCTGCTGCCCTACCAATCTGCTTGCCGAGTACGAAGGTATGTGCCAGTGTCTGTCATATCATCTTATCACTATGTTATCACCATGCAAGTGCTGGTCAGGTACTGCCTGAGTACTTTGGGCCAAAAATTACCTGGTATGGGGGAGTTGTGGAGGTAGTTTGGGGGGGGGGGTACCATGTTGCAAATGCTGTACCTAGATATATGCAAGCATTGCATGTTTCAGATGGCTGTTACTGCTGTAGTGCATTGTGCTGGGTGTTACCTGGTGCATGGGAGTTGGGGGTGGTGGGACAGCATTTGTACTCCACTACCAGTACCGCTTGTTCTCTGTGCTGCATACTGGTTACATTGTGTGGGATAGAGGTAGGGGTTGGTGCAAGTCGCAGATAGCTGGCCAGCAGAACTTGTTGCTTGATAAATACATGTATTGCAAGTTTATGGGCTGGGTGTGGATGGTTTCAAGTTCATCATTAAAACAACCTCTTTGAGCACCATATTTTTGTCCAAAGGCCTTGCAGCAGACCTCCAACTGCCAGCCTCTGTGACCCACAATAGTGTTGCTCAGACATTATGTTGTGTGAGCTACCTTTTCTGGTGACGTATGCCGGCCATGGGTGATATTCTTGATATGTATTGTGTGTGGATATACACGCTCTGCTACTGAGTACACGTCTTCCCCAACCCCGTGACTACGAACTCTGCAAGCATATGGGTAGCACGACCTGTGCCTAATCATAAATGTGTGACTGTGGAACCGGGGGTGGGGGTAAAGGTGTATTCTTTATGCGCTTGTGCTATTATTCCCTCAACCTCATCAATGAGCACCCACGAAGCCACCCACGTTCCCTTTCCTCAAGTTGTATGCCTGTTGCCAGTAACCACTCACTCGCAGTCATTGCCTTTTTGGTCACAACTGAACAAGAATGAGCAAGAGTGCATGCTTGTGGAGTGTGCAACATATACAAAACATCTTTGGTCCCAGGAGCCGAGCATGACAAACCGTGTATTCATGAGGACTGTGTCACGGTCTAAGAACATCTTCATTCCCATCGTTTCCTCTCTAGCCCCCCACCTGCTGTTCTTCCCTATCTTCCTCACTACTCGCCCTGTCCCCTACCACCACCCCCCCCGGTCTTTCTCAACTTGTTGACTCCTCAGCACGTCTCCTACCAGAGTTGCCTCACCTATCTTATCAATTCACCCCGCCCCATACTCTACATCTACCTGTCCATTTCATACGGCCACTGCCAACTGATATGGCTTCAACCCCAGCACCTATCCTATCTCTCCCCTGTCCCTAAACTTTCTTCCAAACCAAATCAAATAGGTTCAGACCACAAAGCTGGCACTACTCATTTTCCACTCCTGCATGCCTGCCAATGGCCCAGTGCCTTTGTGACAAACCAGCTTCTCACAAGGCCTAAGGTGTTAATCGGTGAACACAATGGCAAAGAATAATGAGTCATCATCACACAACAGAGCAAGGCTATGCTGAGTATCACTGAACGCCGTGTGGTGGTGGGGGCGTTGTGGTTGTGCTGCATCATACTGCTGGCTTACTTGCGTGACCCACCAAGGCATGGATTGAAGGTGAATAAAGACATGCCCCGTATTGGTTGAATCCACTTATAACATGGCCAACGTCATGTTATAGGTATTTTCAAAGCAATATGCAAACATACCACAGCACTGTTTTGGTGCCCAAGTTATAACTGTTGTGATACACCAGGACTTATTTCTTGTCTTGAAAGTAACGTATGCTCTCCAATCCTGTTTCCCTAGCCATGGAATGTGAACAGAGGGCCTGCAGTTGGAGTGATGATGAGACAGGGGCTCTGAATGCAATATGAGGGGAGATGACCAGATTCAGCTGGCATTAAACGGCCAAAGAAAGAACAGCCACATCTACAAAGATATCGCAGCACAAATTCGAGATCTTGGATTTCAGCGTACTAAAAGTCAGTGCTGGTCTCGCATGAAACGACTGAAACATAGATACATCCGTTGCAGGGATAGCAACAACCGCAGTGGCCATGGACGGGTAGAGTGCAGATTTTATCGAGAGATTGATGCCATCCTTGGCACTCATGTCGCAACAGACCCAGCAGTGCTCATAGAGACGGCAGTGGCAAGTGTTCCTGGAGGAAATGATTCAGAAAATGAGCTAGAGGATGAAGGGGCAGTGCTCGCCGAACCGACCAATGGCACTCCTTCAAGCAGTGATGGGCCACTGTCACAGCTCACCGAGCCAGAAGAAACCATCGAAACTACTGCCTCACAACCACTTCCCTCCACTTCACAAAGCTCCAGGAACTGGCGCAAATGCAGTGAGGTAACTATGGCATCAATAGCAGAGCAGTTTATGAAATATATGGAACGCGCGGATGAGCGGTTCCTACAAGTGGAGCAGTGACGTGAGGATTTGTCATTGGAGGCACGGCAACGACATGAACAGGCTGAAGCGGAGACACGGCGCCGACATGAACAAGCTGATGTGGAGACAGAGTGGCACAGATTGGCGGTCGAGAGGCAGCGCATTGAACTGATAGAGCGAATGGAGTTGCGGCGCATGGAGCATGAGCACAAAATATTCCAACTGTTCTTGCAGCGTGACCGTCCTTCCACTGCAGCATTACAAGGCCCCAACAACACCACAAATACAACGTGCATCCTGATCACAGTTCATGCGCATTGATGAACCATTGCAATATGTTGAACCCGAACCTCCAGTCACTGCCCCACTCCCAAAATTCCAACAGCCGGTGACACCTCGTCTTAAACACTCTTTACGCCCGGAGCATATTCCCATGGCTGTACCACAGTGGTATGCAGAGCAAGAACGTCCAGTATCAGCTCGACCAAACAGTCTTCAATAGCCGACGACACCGCTAGTCCGACATGCATTCTGACCACTGCTGAAGAAGGGCCTTATTCATACCATGGACCTCCTGCCACGCCTCCATTACACGTTTCGGAAGCCTGCGACATCGCTTGTTCAACGAGCAGTCCATGCACGACACATAACCAATACCCAAGAACAGCTGTATGCTGATCTGGACCGCCCAGTTAACTCTCCACGCTACACAGTTCAGCACCCTGCGACACCACATGTGCAACACTCATTCCGACAAGTGCAAATATCCATTGATGAAGAACAGCCTTATGGTGCAGGTGGCCGTCCTGTTACCATGGAACTGTTTCAGTTCGCTACACCACCACATGGACAAACATGTTTCAGACAACAAACAGTGAGTATGGATGAAGAACCGCAGTATTCAGATAATGAGCTTGACATTGATTACGCATGTACATTTGCACATATTTGATGTTCTGAAATGGACATACCATTATGATACCAATAATTCACAGTGTATTGAATTACTAGCAAGGGATTGTGCAATATTTCACAAAAATGTAAATTTGTTTTTTTGATATGCTATTAGTGCTCTTCATGGATTGCATATTAGTGAGATGTAATGCCAAAAAGGAGCTAGCTGTGCAATAATTATTGTGGTGTAGACGAAACAGTGCAACAATAATGTTGTGTACTTAGGGATAAGTGGGTTAATAGTAGTAGATTAAGCAAGGTATTCGTTATTTCTTGGATTTTTAATAATGTTTTTAAAAGCAAAAATATACGAACATACGAATGTGCCAGCAGAAACAGACTACCTGGTCTATCTAAGTCTGCTCGAGTGTGCAGCCAACACCCCTAGTCTGCAGCTGCCCCAACCACCCTCCCTTTTGTCATCCCAGTACCACCCTGTACCCTCACCCTCCCCTGTTCCTGTCCCATGCCCTTTTGAAGCTGTTCGCAGATTTACATGATACGACCCATTAACATGCTAACATACTAAAAACCAGCAGAATAGGCCTGTCGGTCTTTCATGTCTGCTCGGTATCCAGCCTTAGAGCGCGCCCCCATTGTCCCCATGAGGGTCAATCTTGGCTTCAGTACCCCCATGCATCTGTCCCACCACCTCTTGAATCCCTCCACAGTGTCTTGCTCGACTAGACTCCCGGGTAGCGCTTCCATTGCTCTACCACCCTCTCTGTGAAGTAATGCCTTCTACATTCTCCCCGATAGATCCCCCCCTCCAGTTTCCATTTATGCCCTCTGGTTTTGCCCCTTTGCTTTAGCCTGAACATTTCTTTGGCTCCAACCCTGTTGATCCCTTTCACATATTTGAAAACCTCAATCATGTCCCCCCATCTCCTCTCCTCTCCTCCAGTGAGTACAGCCCAAGGGCTTGCAGCCTGGCCTCATAGGTCCTATCCCCCATGCCCCGGATCATCCTGGTTGCCCTCCTCTGGACCCTCTCCAACAACACTATGTCCTTCTTAAGGTGCGGCCTCCAGAACTGCAGTACTCAAGGTGCAGCCTAACCAAGGCATTGTACAGAGGTAGGATCACCTCACTCCTCCTGGACGTTATTCCCCGGGCTATGCAGCCCAGTAATTTGTTTGCCTTTGCCGCCATTCTTCTGCAGTTCTCACTGTTGTTCATTTTCGTGTCTGCCACCACCCCGAGGTCCCTTTCACTTGAAGTGGCTTGCAGTGGAACCCATCCCAAGGTATAAACATGCCCTGGGTTTCTGACCCCCAGATGAAACACCCTACACTTCTCCGGGTTAAACCTCAGCTCCCACCTCCTTGCCCAGCCCTCCAGGGTGTCCAGATCACTCTGGACTGCCACCCTTGCTTCCTCTCTGTCGGCCAATGCTCCCAACTTAGAGTCGTCCACGAAGAGGCTCATCCTACTCCTAACTCCTGTCCGTATATCAGAGACAGGCGTTGAACAGGAGTGGCCCCAGCACTGACCCTTGGGGCACCCCACTGACGACCTTCCTAGGGGAGGAGACAGTCCCTCTCACCACCACCCTCTGTGTTCTATCGGTAAGCCAGTTTCCCACCCATCTAAGCAACTGTCTTCCCACCCCCATCTCCCCTAACTTTGCCAACAACCCGAAGTGGGGAATCGAGTCGAACGCCTTACTAAAATCCAGATATAAGACGTCCACTGGACTCTGTCTGTCCAGGGTCCCTGTCGCCTAGTCATAGAAATCTGAGGTCGGTCTGGCATGATCTCCCTGGGACAAAACCATACTGCTTTTCATCCATGTGTCCCAGCCTATCCAGTTTCCTTCCAAGCATCCTTTTGATGAAGCCCTCCATTAGTTTGCTTACCATGTCGTTAAGCTGACAGGCCTGTAATTTCCCAACTCCTCCCCAGATCCTCCTTTGTGGATGGGCACCTCGTGAGCCGCCCTCCAATCCTGGGGCACCCTTCCTGTCTGGAGGGAAGCATTGAACAGCCCAACTAATGGAGCTGCCAGTTCGTCTGCCAACTCCTTCAGTACCCTTGGATGCAGCCCATCCGGTCCTGGTGCCTTGTCAATTTTTAGCGCCCGTAGGGCCTTCCTCACGCTGCCCTCTGTGATTTCCCCCTCCCTAGCCCTCTCTTCAGAAAAAGCCCCATCCTTTTCTGGGCCTAGCCGCCTGGTGCCCCGGCCTCTTTTAATCCTCTCATCCCCCTATGCCCTATCCTCTCAGCTGCCCACCCCCTCCACCGTTTTCTGATTTAATGCATTCCATGTCTCCCTCCCTAAAAATCAAGGCAAAATGATTGTTCAGTACCTCTGCCTGCTCCCCCGCCTCCTGAGCCCGTCCACCCCATTCTGGTAGGGCGTTCCATTTTGCTACCACCCTCTGTGTGAAACAGTGTCTCCTCATTTCCTTCCTAAATCTTCCCCCCTCCATTCTTAGCCTGTGCCCCCTGGTGACCCTCCCCTTAATTTAAAGACCCTGTCTGCCCCATCCTTATTGATTCCCCTCAGATTCTTGAATGTTTCTATCATGTCCCCCCCGTCCCTTCTGTCCTCCAGGGTGTACATATTTAGGTCTCCCGGCCTGCTGTCATAGTCTCTCCCCTCCATTCCACATATCATCTTTACTGCCCTGCTCTGCACCCCCTCCAGCAGCCTGATATCACGCTTTAGGTATGGCTTAACTATACCTTTTAAGATTTTCATTACTGTTGTCACAAGCCAAAATATAGAACTGTACCTTTTTAGGACTGTGAACTGATCAGCTGTGAGCCATGTGTAATAATCAACTTAAAGAACTGTATTTTGTGCAATAAAATCAGTGTCCAATCTGTCTTTTGTTGCCCATCTGTGTACTGTTTATTACTACAGCAACTTTATAATGTCATGTACAAACAAATAACATGTACACATTTCCAGGGCCAAATAACGTATCAATGCATAAATAGAGCAAATCACATTTTTGCAAAACAGTGCCACTGGAGACAGTGGAACAGTCCCAATGCAAATGAATTGTACGCTGGCACATTTCAGCGGGACAGTGCATGCTCTTCCTCGGGTGGTGGAAGGGAGGGTACGGGGGGGTTGGGACTGGTGGCCGCGACCAACTGGTCTGTGTGGCGCAGCAGGATGGAGGCAAGGGCATAGCAAGTGGTCCAGAGAGCTGTGAGGGGGAGAGACTGTGTGCACATGCAAAGACTACATGGCATGTCAGGTGCAGGGAATATCTAAAACAATTTATGCAAGCGAAATGTGCATGGCACCATGTAGCCTCGAGCGAACATGGTAGACTAGTGGCACCCGGCTCCCTCCTGATGCTGTGATGGCTGTAAAATAAATACTAAGGTCCACCCTGGTATTCTAGTAATAACCCGCACCCTGTCCGTATCCCCGACAGCCAGTATGAGCATATCAATTATTTCCATGGTGGTCCAGTGTCACAACCACAGGACCCCCTGCCAACCCAGCGCCCCCCCCCCCAATCCCTGGGCAGCAGCAAACCCACCCTCATACCTCCGTGGCTGCCTGCCAAATTATTTATTTTATTTTATTTAGTTTTTGTTGACCGGTTAAGTGCACTAGACAAATCCTGCCTATTTTCAGGCACGACCCGGGGGAGGGGGATACAGATGAATGCCAACTGACCTTGAACCAGATTAAGCTGTCGGTGATATTTTTCATGAATGGAGGACATTTGGCCATTGCACCGGGGGAAATTCCCCTGCTCTTTTCGAGAAGTGCCATGGGATCTTTAACATCCACCTGAACTACCACCAGAAGAGGCAGATGGGACCTCGGTTTAACGTCTCATCCAAAAGACTGCACCTCAGGAGTGCAGCACCCCCCTCATGCTGCACTACAGTGTCAGTATTGGGATATTAACCCAAGTGCCTGGTGTGGGGATAGAACCCACAGCCTACTAATCTCCCAGCCTCAGAGGCGAGTATGCTACCTGCTGAGCCACTGACACTGCTAAATTATAGCTTACAGTATCAGCTGTAAGCCCATTGGCCCAACACTGTGGACCAGTGGGCTTACAGAACATACTATCATAGTCCCCCACAAAGATATGAATGAATTTATGCAGTCACATATACACGGGGGCATTGAACCACCAGGGAGATGGTGTCAATGCTCATACTGTCAGTCAGTGATTGGGGGGGTGCAACTAGACTACCAATGAAGTTTCTACTATTTTTCGTGCAGCAATCGGGGATGGCGGTGGTCCACTGGACCACCAGGGAAGATGTGGGTGCTTCTGCACAGTGTACTGCGTGGGCTGGTGGCAGCTGTGCTTCTCCGTGCAGTACACCATCGTGAAGTCCCTCCTCTGTATATTAACCCGGGGCACATTTCTGGGGTTGAATATCTGGGCACAAGGAGTTGTGAGTGGGGTAGAAACAAATGACATCTGTGCTTGTTGACAGTGTGCAAACCAGTGTTGCACATTGACAACAACATTCAACAGTTGGGGTGTGGGGAAGGGGGCGGTTATTCTGGGTTGCCAGCAAATGCCACTCCAAAGACAACAATAGACACAGTAAAGCTGAAGTCATGCAAATAGTCATACCAAGTAGCCAATTTGGGTAAGGGCTGTGCCATTGGCACTGGCGCAAAGAACATCCTGCCCTTCATTTCGCTTACCGGCATACCTAATTTTTGAGTTTAAATATTCCACCAGAGCACTGCTTATAATGCGAGCATGCTCTAATCCAGGGCCCCTGCCTGCCGTATCTCATGCATTCCCACAGGGCTGCACCAAAACAGGCACATCATCCGTGAACATCCAATCTGAGTCAAAAATCTCACCCTGACTTTCACATAGGTTATGCAAGAGGCAACATGTGTATACAATGGTGGGTACAAAGTTGGAGTCTATATCTGTTCTCTTCAAGAGGCACCTCCAGCGACCCTTAAGGCGGCTAAAGGCATTCTCCACCACCATCCGTGCGCGTGACAGTTTGTGGTTAAAACCTTTCTGCTCTGCTGTCAGTCAACCAGTGTCTGCAAAAGGTTTCATCAACCATGGCATTAAAGGGTATGCTGGATCACCCAAAAGAAAAATCAGCACACTAACAGTCCCAATGTCACGAGTTACACTGGGAAATAAAGACCCACTGATACCGTTAGCATATAGTGTGCTGTTGGAGAGAATGTGTGCATCATGTATTTTGCCCGGCCATCCGATATTCAGGTCCCAAAATTGGTGCTCATGGTCAACAACAGCCTGCATTACAATGGAGTGCTACCATTTTCTGTTGAAATAGTCTGCAGGATCCACTGCAGGTGCAAGAATGGGAATGTGTGTGCTGTCTATTGCTCCCGCAGTTTGTGGAAATTCAAACTTGTGTTGAAACCCAGAGATGATGTTCTGTAACCGAGTACCTGTGGGAATTTGTATTAGATGCTTGAAACACGAGCAAATGGCAGAGCATACATCACGTAGTGCCGCGCACACCACTGACATGGAAACTCCAAATAAGTGTCCAGTGGAATGGTGCTCACTATTGGTTGCTAATCGCCACAGGGTGACTGCCAGTCGTATAGCTGGAGAAACTGCCAGTCTCATGCTAGTGTCCTGCCGTTGAATCGGTGGCTTGATTTTTTTTCAAGAATGTAGTAGAACATTGCTCTGCGTACATGGAAATTTTCAAGCCAAAATGGGTTACAATAGCCATCCAAAAAACTGGAGTCTGGATTCGAGACCAAACAGTCCGAATTTGTGGTTGGAAGGCTTCAGACATCAAGCGAAGGAAGATAAATACCATGGCTCTTCGGCGCTGCAAGTATTGCTGCAGACGTGGATGGATAGAAACCAATGTTGTTACTTGATGATTTGCATTGCCTCTGTCCTCCGGTTGTATTGCGGCAGTCCATATATCATGATCCATGATTAAATCTGTGAAGATATCTAAGCGATTCATGTTATTTCAGTAACTTGAGTGTAGCTGCAGCACAGCTTGAAGCTTATGCATGCAGCGCATACAAACTACTCTCTGGTCTACAGAGGCAGTATAGCGCAGTGGGTTAAGGCTCTGAGCTGCAGACTGGGAGACCTGGATTTGAATTCCACAGCCACCTAAGGTGAATACTGTGTGAATCTGAGCAAGTCACTTTACTTCCCTGTGCTCCAAGGTCGCATCTCGACACAAGCTTCTGCTTTGTGTTCTACTCCTGGTTAAACAATGTTCTCTTTCCTTTTTCAGTGACCTTGGGCATGGCCTCTAGCACTGTGTTCCCAGCTTCCCTCCCACCTGTGCTGCACCCCCTTACTAAATACTGAGCCCAAGTAGTCATTAAGCGGTTCTTGCCTTACACCACCCACACCCTTATCCAACCATAACTATTAATGCTATCTTGTCCCAACAACCACATTTCGCCAAGAAGAAAGTTATAAATTCATTCACATCATCTTTAATGGCCATGGCAAACCTGTGCTCCATGGATGCATTGCCGGCCTTTAAGGCTGTAGTTTCCTTCCCCTCCTTGGCCTTTGGTATCCCCTAAAGGTGGATATTTACTGCCTCATTACCCGTTCCACTACCTGCGTGCCTACACAGCTAGGTTTGTGATTTCAGCCTTGCCTCATGCTTAGTCAGTCATCGATAGTGTGTGCAAACAGAATAGTGTGCGTGAGTAATGTAAGAAAAAAATGCACAGGTCCACCCATACCAACATAAACCCCATCTGACGTACCAGCTGGGCTACATTGCTAAACTGTATAACCCCAAAACGGTATGCCAATGTAGTTGCAGTGAGCAGCAAGGTAGACTGCAGGTACACTGCTATAACACTATGCAACACACGTGTGGGGCAGGATCCAGAAAGAAGTTGCCTTTGGTGCAGTACTAAAAAACACCCATGAAACACCGAATGCAAATAACGGGAGTTATTGGTCCCCAGCACATGGCCCGCACTGGGTTAAGCCCAGCAACCTCGGCACAGTTAACTCCCACAGCTGGGTACTGCAAGACTGAGAAACCAGCATCACGGCCAAAACAAATGTTTTCGGCCACGTGGTGACCAACTACAGTAAGCCAATGTGTATTAGTGTGTTGGGGGGGGGGGGGGGGGGGGTGAAGTCAAGGAAGCAGACTATGGAGTTAGCAGCAAACTGGGATTGCAACCAAATCGTTCAATGCAGTTGTGGTTCAGGAGCACTGGAATGAAACAACTACAGCGGTACTAGGAGATGGCACAGGAGAGTATAGGCCACTCATGAAGTGAGTATGATCATGGAGGCACCGATTATGACATTGCTGAATTGTACCAAGCCTTTGGACTTTGTCCCAGAGAAAGTACTTGTGCCACACACGCGTGGTCATACAAGGTCATCAACAGGGTGGTCAACAGCATTCAGAACTGCCCAAAACAGAGAGCAGTTCTATAGGGGAACAAACCATACAGTTATGAGGTGTGTGTTACACCAGGAAACAACAACAGTTTGCCATGTTTAACACATGTAAAATGTTGTCTGTGCAGGCAAACAGACAATTTTAGTCCCTGTGGCGACCCAGCAAAACAGATTGGAAGCATAATGATCCTCAGGCGGCAGTAACTGTGGGAAAATTTGCCATGAACAGGGAAATTATATTACTCTTTAGAATAATGACGGCTGTACACTGCCATTCACTGGCAAAACACTTAAATATGTTGGTGTTTGCCATGGCACCACTCCACACATGGGAGAAGCACCACTAAAAAAGGGCCGACACCACCCTCATCAGTAGCAAGGGACAAACACCAGTGGAGGTGTGTGGGAGCTCACCTGAAGTGTATCATGCAAAGACAGCAGGTTCAGTTGTCCAGCTACTTCAAGCAGCTGGCTAAGCAATCATATTGTGGTGTCTGCCATAGCTCGCCCCCCCCAACAAAAAAAGCACACCTAGAAAATGAAAGGACAACACTGCTAAACCTTGGGGGCCACATTAGCAGATCTTCTGAAAGGAATGCCAGCCACATTTAACCCCAACAAAGAAAACTGCAGCCATAACCATCACAGTTTGAACTTGCACTGCCCACTGCACCACACTGCCTGCTGCACTGGACTCCAGTGCTCTCTGCCATACAGAACATGGCCATGCAGGGCAGGCAGAGCACGATATCTTTTTGCACACTGGCACAAGAAATGCAGCCTTGGATCACTATTACGAACTTGCACATCCTGCGCGCCCCCAGCACCCCGAGAATGCACAATGCGCCACTGCTTTGTCTGCCATACAGAACATAGTCATGCAGGCAGAAAGCAAGGTAGGTTACTGCAGTCTGGCACAAGAAAAGCAGCCTCCTAAGAAAAGCAGCCATTGATTGCATACCTGAACTCCAACCCCAACAGTTGCTAGCGGATTGCAAGTAGGCAGACGGCATATAATATAACTGTGCAGCAAATAAAAACAAAGCCGACGATCGGAGCAATGCTCCACGCAAGGGAGATCACGTCCGCATTCGAGAGCACTTCCTGGATACGGCATCAACATGCATGCCGGGGTAGAACAGTGGCCGTCACGCAAGAGCTTAGAGCTAGAGATGTTGCGCTGGAATGGGCGCTTTACACTGCGCGCTGCAAGGAAGTGCGGTTCAGGCGACCGTTCATTTTTACAACGGAACAAATAGCATTTACACAGCATTGGATGGAACGGTAAGGGCCTTCCGTAACGCTTATTCTGTTGCAAGACTGCCAGTGTAAAAGCGCCTTTAGTATCCAGCAACCCTGGTGAAATGGACCACACAAAACAGCATTAAATAATACAATTTTATCAACTTTGTTACAAAACCTGGAACATATATAGTATTTATAGCAATGTTTACTGACTGGTGCTGTCTGTTTTACTTGTGAAAACCATTGCACATGATCTTTACACCTTTGGAGAAATGGGTGATAAACTGGTGACAGTCATTACTAGACTTTGAGCTCCCTACATGAGATCATCATCAGCTCTTTACTGACACCTGCATTTATTGTACAGGTAGTGCAATCAAAGTTACAAAATAGCTAATAACTTTGAAACCAAGTAACGTAAAAATTCAGTTTTTGGTATAAGATTTACTGGGAGTATGCTTATTTGGATTCTGCAATGTAGCACTTTTGGTGTCAGTGGCTCTTTAAGGAAATACAAAAAATGAAAAAATTGGGTATCATTGAGGAGTGCTTGGTCATCTCCCATGGTAATTGTAAACAAAAATGAAGGGGATGTTAGAATCTGCCTTGATTTCAAGAAACTTAATCAAGTGTCAGAATTTGACAGTTACCCTATGCCCAGAATAGATTATTTGGTGGACAGGCTGGGGAGTGCAAAGTACATCAGTACCCTGGATCTCACCAAGGGTTACTGGCAAATACCTTTAGCTAAAGAATCCAGAGATAAAACTGCATTTGCCACCTCCATAGGATTCTGTCAGTTTACCACCATGCCCTTTGGTTTACATGGTGCGCCAGCTACATTCCAGTGGTACATGGATGTAATTTTATCCCCTCACACTGGTTATTGTGCTGCATACCTGGATGATGTTGTGGTGTACAGTCCAGACTGGAAAAATCACGTGGAACACCTACGAGCAGTTATCCAAGCTATCAGAAATGCAGGTCTGACAATTAATCCTACTAAATGTGCATTGGGCATGCAGGAAACTAGGAATTTGGGCTATGTGTCAGGAAATGGAGAAGTTAAACCAGAGATTTCTAAAATAGAAGCTGTAGCCAACAGCCCTGTACCTAAAACCAAGAAACATGTCGGGTCATTTTTAGGGCTGGCTGGTTATTATCAGAGATTTGTTCCCAGTTTTGCTGAGTTAGCTACTCTCCTCGCTGAACTCGCAAAGAAACGGTACCCAAATAATATGAAATGGACTCCAGAGTGTGATGAAGCTTTTCAAGCCATAAAGGCTGCATTGTGTTCTGCACCTGTTTAAAGCAGCAGTACTACGAAATCAGGAAGTGAGCTATCAAAATTCTGTTTTTCGGCTGTAAGCATCCGGCCAAATTTCCAGTTTCCATACCTGTAAATGTTTTTTTCCAGTCATCTTTAGTTTTTTAGATATTTGCAATTTATTTGAATTGTTGTAGTGCTACAACAAATAGGGCGGCTTACTAATTTTCAGCTGCGTTTTTCTACCGGTCACATCGGGTCTTTTGACAACAGCAGAGGGATCCTCTGCTGACCATTCCTGATGTCCCTTCAAGTCATTCACATGTGCAGTTGGCAGCAGAGGGGGTTCCAGTGCAACATGCTGAGTTGCAGAAATGTAAACAAAAGCAGAGACTTACTGAGCAAATTACTCGGCAATAATACAATGCTGGCGAGAAAGAGTACCAGGTATATGATTAGCAGGGCACAGGGAATAAACTGTCAAAAAAAGCGCAATTTTTTTTTCGTTGTACTGCTGCTTTAAGAAGTCCAGACTTTGAGAAACCATTTCTACTACAAACGGATGCATCCGAGGTAGGCCTAGGTACAGTCCTAAGCCAAAATATAGATGGGGAAAGAACATCCTATTCTGTATATAAGTAGGAAATTGCATGAGAGAGAAAAAAGGTAATCCACTATCGAAAAGGAGTGTTTAGCAGCAAAGTGGTCCATGGAGTCCCTCAAATTTTATTTGCTAGGAACTGAATTTGTTCTTGTAATTAATCACAATCCTCTAGGTTGGCTTAACCAGATAAAAGATAATTCCAGAATCACATGGTGGTACCTGGCACTGCAGCCATTTAAATTCTCTGTGATCCACAAATCTGGTAAAGAGAACAGTAATGCTGATTTTCTGTCAAGATATGGATCAGGAATTGAGGGTTCTGATGGCTGGAAAAAAAAAAACACCTAATGTATGGGTTGGAACTGTGCATTTTGCTGTACTGTTAAAAAAATGGATGCAGATGTGCTTAATGTCTGACTGCAACAAGTGTTATTAGAAAATAAACAGTTTTGGAAACCTGTTTAATAAAACGGGTTCCCTCGTAAAGAAGAGGGGGTTATATGTAACAGGGTGAAATAGGACCCTGTCCCATTTGTTTTGGAGAAATTGTTTAAATGCAAGGATCTGTATTCTTTCCTTTTCTGTCTCTTCTGTCTGGTTGCACAACCAAATTTTCCTGTTAGACCTCGGACTTGATCAACCCGACCAGTCTCGCACTACTTTGCCTCTCACTGTCTCTCAGTTTTCTTTTGCTGTCTTTCTTCCTTGCATATCAATATATGCTAATATAAAATATATGAGAATCAGTGTATGGAAATGTAGCTGATATTGGGATCACTTTTGTTTAGAAAATTGTGTTACTGTTGAAATGTATATATTTATAATTTGAGATAACTGTAAAAAGCTAGAGTTTACTTGGGTGCAAATGACTGAGCCTTTTGCAGTTGCTGTGGGGACCTCAGGAAGTTCTCGGTGTTCTAGTGGCTCCTGAAATTTACAAAGGACAAGATGCTTGCAAAGGATGGGGCTTGAAAAGAATTATAAAAACAGCTAAGCTGAGCTGCAAGGGAGATTTTTTTTTTTTTTAGAAGAGATTTTATTTTGCTTATGTATGTAGTTATTCTGAATAGGTTTATTTTATTTTATGTTACTGCAACTACAAATAAACATTTTTGTGGAATTTTACAACTGCTCCTGGGTTTTCTCTGTGCTTCCTGACCTGTGTCTCGACGACATATGATATATGTGTGTGTGTGTGTGTGTTTGTGTATGCATATGTATATGTGTGTGTGTGTGTGTGTGTGTGTGTGTGTGTGTGTGTGTGTGTGTATATATATATATATATATATATATATATATACACACACGTATATATATATATATATATATATATATATGTGCACACACACGTTTTCTGGTGTCCCCCACATTGCCAAACGCCCTCCTGTGTCTACTGCAAGCAGTAGGGACCCTTGCATATGTCCAGATCAGCAGGTGTGCATGTCTCCAAAGCTGACATAACATGGATGTGCACTGAGACAGTCAATTACAGTGCTAGTTGTTGGACTGACAAATGCGTATTTCTGCCACTTTAATGTCCGCTACCTGGAAAGGGGGCTCATCACAAAGGAAGTTATTTGTGGAGAGAATGGGGGCTAGTTGGAATGCAAGAACTGCAGAAGCTGAGCAAAAAGGTGCAGAGGGATGGGAGAGAAAATATAGGTGGAACAAAGGAAGTAAAATACTGTAAATCCGAAGTGTAATATCCTTGTAATACTGTTGTCAGAAAACCTGTAGATACTACAAAACTCTGAGTGCAGTCTTTGTCTTGAGCTGCATACTTTGCTGCTATAGCTATGAAAAGGGTCTTGTCACATTGACACTGTATTGGCCCTGGAGTGTGGGGACCCTCTGCATTCCTCCAAGCAGGTCGTGGGGGAAGAGGAGGATAGAGCAAGCCACTTTGATTGGGTTTCAAATGTTATACTTCCATGTTAAAATCAGTGGTTCCTGCCAGTGTGACTGTTTATTACCATATTCCGTTTCATTGTTTTGTGGAGCTCTTTATTCAGAATGCTGGCACTGAGTAATGGTTTCAAGATGGTGGGTATAGAGGTCCTCCTAAAAGCTGACTACATGATTTGATGTCTGTCTCTTTTCAGGTATTCCATTATTACAGCCCGGTTTTTGAGTTTGTCCAGCTGGTGGCGCTCTCAGATCTCCCAGCCTACTATCACTCCGGCACAGAGTTTGAGTTGTATCCTTTCCCAGCAGTGTTCCCTGTGGTCCTCTCACAAGATCAGTGGTAGTCTTTTTTTTTTTTTTTTTTTTTTGGACCCAACATGAATACCCTCATGCTGTGAATGAACAAGTGGCTTCATCCCTGTACTGAGGTTGGACCATTGTACTGTGTTTATAATGCACCACATGGGTAATTGGAGGGGTACCGTTATACTGCACTGCCCCACAGCTCCTTTTTAGGATGAAGAGCTTTCAGGTGAGCTGAATTGTAAGAGACTCAGTTGGTCAGAAAACTGGCAACTTGTTTAATGTGGGTTTTTCACTTTTGGGATAACTTTGAAAACTAAATGACTTGGACACAAAATCAGCGATATCATGTATTTTATATAATCAGTATTTTTCTTCCCTTTGTACTTCATTACTTTGTTAATTTGCGTGGAAACAGAATCCCTGTCTCCTAGAGTTCTCCAGCTTCTGTTGCTTAATCTTTTGCTGAAATCAATATCTTCTGTTTGTGACATCACAGTTTGATGATGCAAACAGTGGACTGTGACTTGCATTAAACAACAGGAGACAATCAGTAATAGGGTATAAGGATCCTTGTAAATTGTCCTAGTAATGGATCTTAGTTCCACTGTAGGGCATAGCCCCAATGGTCTAGATACTAATCTCCATTTCTCTGTGCCAGCCTTCACTGCCTCTCTTGCCAATCTGTTCAGTCTAACTTGGACCCATCCCCCTGTTCTGGAAGAAGGCTAAAGTACTCCCTTCTTTTCTAGGTAACCACTGGCCTATCTTGCTCCTCCCTGCCCTGGCTAAAGTGCTGGAAAAACTTGTTCTTTCCTAGCTATCCACCTACCTTGACTCCTCTTCTTTCCTCTCCCCATTTTCAGTCTGGCTTCCACAAGAACCATTCGACTGTCTTTTCTCTCCTCCATTTCATAGACTCTTTGCTGAAAGGCATGGACCAGGGCCTGTTGACTACAGCCATTTTCCTAGACCTCACAGAGGCCTTTAACACAGTGTCCCTCCCCCTTCTGTTGGATTAGCTAGGTGCTGTTGGTCTGTTCGACCTGGCAGTTAGATGGATCTGTCTTACTTTGAGGAATCTCTTGCAGTAAGCCATGATGGGTAGGACTCTGCTGCCAGGTGCCAGAACCTCATGGAAGCCTTCTAGCTAGCAGACTACCACAGGGGACCTCCCACCACCAAGGTCACCCTCATAGTCTGCCCACCCTATAAAAGGCAGGCAGTCCACACACCCTCCTCAGTGCTTTCTCACTATTGACCAGTGCATGTTGGACCACTGACTGCCGCAGCTACAGTCAACCGCCATCTTATGTGCTCCCCGCACCTTTTTATTTTCTGTTCTCTCTTAGTTGTAACATCGAATTTTCGGTGTCTTCTCTAGGTTTGTCTTCTAAACCTCCTTTTCCTTTTTCTGACCACTCCACGAAGTGTGCCTGTGACAAACCAATCCCGAACAAGGACAGCCTTTCTGCTTTAAACCTGTTTAGGCCTCAGCCACAACACCAAAACCTGGCAGACATTTACCCAGGTCACCAGGAGACGTTGCCTAAAGATCCTTGAAACCCATCTACTCAAGCAGAAGCTTGCCTCGATGGAATAGGAACTGCAGGCCAGAAGCTCCTCCGATTCCCCAGCTCAGTCCTTGAGGGTCTTCTATTCATCACAACCCCTAGACAAAACCAGTGGGAAGCACAAGCATCAGGACAAAGATTGGAACTGACCCCAGTCTGCTTCCTGTTTTCCTGTTCACGGTCTCCTCATCACAAATCCTCGACTGTGTCTAGGTCTTCTTCCCTAGGGAGGTTGGTCTCCTTTGCCATGCACGCCCTTACTCCTGCAGGGCTCCTGGTGACCCCGCCACTCATTCAGGTCACCCTCGCGGGTAGTGGCTCTTCAGGGCAGGTTTCTTCGCCTGCCTCCCAGCCCCTGATGTTCCGGCCCGTGTTTACTTCGTGCCCTTAGGTGGCTTGGCCGGTGCAGGTGCGGCGGATGCCAGTCCCTCCACCCCGGTCCTCTGCACTGCCAGCACCAGTCTCATCTTCTGGGACCGCCACCAACTCTGCCTCCTTTTGGCAGCAGCCGCTGCAGGCCACTGGTGCCTCCCTGAGCCCGGTCTCGCCACAGCCTTTGCCTGGGAAGTCTCCCACCTTGGCGCCCACTTCTCCCTCACCAGTGCCTGTGGAGTCCCCTACCAGGTTACCCCACCGATGCCTGCTGGACCTGCACCTGCTCTCCCCGTGCTGCAGCCTGCAGGACCCATGCCGGCCCTGTTTGTCTCGCTGTAGCCTGTGCTAGCTGGACCTCTCCCGGTGTACCCTTCATTGGCCCCCAGTGGACTGGGGCCGCCCTATCCCTATCCAACACCGTGTTACCCATACCCACCGCCCGTAGCTCCAGCACCAGTCTACCGCTGTCCACCGCCGACGCCTCACCTAGTAGATTACTGTGCTCTATTTACGTCCTGGTAGGCTTTCATGCAGAAGCAGACCCCTGCTCCTATTGGTCCAGCCCTGACCACCCCTCATAGACCCCTTTTGGACCCCCCTTCCCCGGCCCCCACTCGGCCGTGCTCTAGTGTTCTTCACACTCCCAGGGATAGGCCCAACGCCGGGTCAGCCGGCTGCATGTACCAATGCCAGCCTAACGATAGTGGGCCTGATAATGAGGATGCAAACAACAGTAACTATACTGAGTCTTCCTCCTTCCACAGGGACTCTTCAGAAGGGGGAGGAGGCACCTGCAGCTGTCCCTCAACCCCGATGATCCCACATGGACATCATGAGGCACATCCAGACCACTATGGGCTGGGAAATGGAGGAGCAAGACACAGAGCAGCGTTGGTTGGCTGTCTACTTGCCACAGCCTGACACCTTCCCCTTGGTGATGGGGTGCTCATCTGAGCCCCTACCAGACATAGGGGTTATGGTCCAAGGTGGAGGCCAAATTCATATCAGTGTCCTAAAAATGAGGTCTGTACTGTACAGCCTCCAGGCGCTTCAGGGAGCATTCAACTCTGTCATCTGTTAATACAAAAGGACAATGCTAGTGTGATGCATTACATCAACAAACAAGGGGGCACCCATTCCTATGCCCTGTGCATGGAAGCATAAGAGTGTGGTACTAGGCTTTGTCCCATGGCTTACAAGTGTCAGCCATGCATCTCCTTGGTCTCTAAAACATCTTAGCAGACAGACTAAGTGGGTCACAGCCCAGGATGCACAAATAAGAACTGCTGCCCTCTGGCAGACAACCTGTTCTACTGTTGTCCAGGGTAGATGACAGACCCAAACTCTGTTTTGTTTTTTCCTCAGGGGGAGCATACCAATCCCAAACGGCCATAAATTTGGATTGAAAGTATTGCAGTGTGCACCATTAAACAGAACCAGGTCCAGTATTGCCCTCTTCCTTGTGGGCTCCAGGACCCATTGTTTCGGGAACCCACTCTGTAATGCAACCAGCAGCACCGGCACCCCCTCCTGAGTGTCCACCCTATTGCAGATTTTGGTGTCCTCTGCAAAAAGGTGCATCTTCCCTTCCAGGTCTTCTGCAGTGTCACTTAGAAAGACATTGAAGAGTCCTTATGTCAGTACTGAGCCCTGCAGCACCCCACTGGTTACTCTCCCTCATTACATTGAGTGTTGTTAACCATCACCCTCGAACCTGTCAGTTTACCAGTTCCTTACCTTGTTCACCACTTTGCATCCCACCCCTAGGCTACTCGATTTCTTTATCAGTCTCCCATGTGGCACAGTGTTGAAGGCCTTGCTCAAATCCAGATAGGCCATGTCCACTGCCCTCCCCTGAGTTATTCCCTGGTCATCCAGTTGAAGAAATCAAGTTGGGCGTGACCGTTCCCATTCCCCAACCCCCAATGAATCTATGTTTCCTTTGGTCTTGTAGCCCACTGGTTTCAAGATACTCTTAACAACCTATCCTTTAACTAGGTTTCCATTAATTTCCCCACTGATATGAGACTGACCGGCCTATAGTTGCTAGCCCCCTCCCTGCTGCTGCTCTTATGGAGCAGGACCACGTCTGCTCTCCTCCAGTCCTCCAGAACTACTGTGTCTAGCAAGTTGTTGAGTAAGCCCATTAGTGGGACAGCTAGCACCTCCTCGAGTTCATTTGGTACACTTGGGTGTATCCCATCTGATTCCATAGCCTTGTCCACTTTCAGAGCTGCAAGTCCCTTCAGGACTCTTTCCTCTGAAAATGGACTTGTGTCCACCTCCCTCCACCCCTTTGTTCCTGCTACTCCCTGGCAGCCCATCCCTCTCCCTCCATTGTGAAGACTGAGCAGAAGAACCTGTTCAGGATGGCAGCTTTTTCTTGATCCTGTTCTGTGCAATCTCACCTGTCATCCTTCTTATCCTCGCTATCCCTCCCCTTGCTTTCCTCTTCTCAGTTATGTACCTGAAGATCATATCCCCTTTAACTACCCCATTGACTATCCTTTCTTCTGTCTGCACCTTTGCTTTCCTCACTGCCTTTCCTGCTTCCCTCTGTTTTACTTGATATACCTCTGTGTCTTCTCCCTCTGCATTTTCTTTTACCTCCTGAATGCCACCCTTTTTTCCTTTACAACCTTGGCCTCCCTAGAGAACCATAATGGTCTGTTTTTCCGTCTACTTTTACTCGCTTCCTTCACATAGAGGTTTGTTGCTTTAAAGGGACACTGCCAACCTCCTTAGGCCTCAGTGTCCCTAGTTTAAAAAACACATCTTATGATCATATTCTGTAGAGACTGCTGATGTAGCTGGTTGGTTGATTCTGATTATTTTTTACTTTTAAAAAGTGAAAAACAGACTGCCCACCATACTGGTGTTACCACACTAAAGCATGTTTCTTTACATTCCTTGATCAACTCCCACTGCATTGTTGCTGGACATAGGAACACCGCTGACACAGTCTAGCCACTCATTATGCAGTGGGAGTAGGGGAAACTATTACATCATGAGGGGCTGCACTGTTTGGGGGTGTTTCTATTGTTCAGGAAGTATGCAATAAAAATAGATCCAGGATTCAAAACAAAGTTGTTTATAACTATACATTACCATGCATTTCAGTCCTACTAAGCAAAAAAGGCAGATACAAAAAACAGCAACATCAATGGATTTTTGAGTAGGTAAGCACTTGTAAAATGTGGGGTTTTAACTAGATAATAATATAATGCAAAAAAGGTCGACCGTGTCCCTTTAATTATGCCCTCCCTTTTCACCACTGTCTCTACCTCTCACTGGCCATGTCTCCCCCATGCCCCCATGGCTGTTTCTGAGGCAGTCTCCCATTCTTTAAAAATCTACCTCCTAAAGTCCAGGACCTTCGTCCTCATGTGGTTTGCCTCTGTTCCTGTCTTAATGTTAAGCCACACTACAGTAATCATTGGTACCTAGAGCACTGCCCACTGTGACATCTTCAGTACCATCCCCATTTGTAAGCATCATGTCCTGCACTGTCCCGTCCCTAGTAGGTTTATTGACTAGCTGCCGGAAAAAAGCACCTTGTAAGGAGTCAAGGATGACCCTGCTCCTTGCTGTAGCTGGAAAGCTCCAAGCCACATCTGGCCGATTGAAGTCCCGAACTAGCAGCACTTTCACCTTACTTGACAGCCTGATAATACCTTCCCCAAGTGCCTTGTCCAACACCTCTCCCTGTGCTGGAGGTCTCTGTACCTGTATGGATAGCAGCCCCAGTACCTGTCTCCAGGATGACCAACAGTACTTCCAGCCCTTCTTTCGCTCTGGGTTCCCATGTACTTCTGTGCCTTGATTCCATCCCTCACCTGTGGTACAACCCCTCCTCTACTCCTTCCTTCCCTGTCTGTCCAGGACAAGGAGTAGCCAGGTATGGCCATGTTCCACTCATGGCTGTCAATGTACCACAACTCCATTATAACAACCAAATCTAAGCTAGCCTCCACCATGATGTCCAGTCTTGGCCTTTTATTTCCCAGACTCCTTGTATTGGCGCACATGGCTTTCCATACCATTCTTCTCCCTCCAGTTTGTCTATGTCCATACAGTACACCTGTAGGAATTAAAGTACTTCTAAAGCTGCACCCTTGTGAGGGGGGTTAGCCCATCGACTGCCCCACCCACCCTGTGTTGTCACTACCTATATAGGCGCTGTCTTATGACATCACTTCCTCTCCTTTATTATACTAAGTCCCCACTTTTCCATTTGCAGGTTATACCTGCTAGCCACTAGAGGGACCCTTTGACCATTCCACCTCAGACTCCCCACCAGAATCCCCTCCTGCTTCCTGTAACCTATCTACCTGATCAGCTACTTCTCTCCCTACTCCCATCCCTGCCTCTGCCCACACCTCACCCTTGCTCTGCCACCTGGCTAGCCCTACTCACAAACCCCTGCCCTATCGCCTGACCCACACCCAACCTGTCACTAACCCCATCGACCACTAGGAGTCGCTATTTCAACCCTGTTTTCAGGCCCAAACCCAGTCCGCTTTAAGCCACCTAGAACCTGGATCTCTGCTCTCAGCCAGGTCCTATCCCATCTGCCCTGTCAGGGTCTTGAACCTTGTACCCTGTCCACCAGAGTCTGGGACAGTACCACTACTCCAAAGTGGTATCTGCACTTTGAGGGGCAACCAGGATACTTTAAACTCACCACCCTGCTACTACCAAGGCACTATGCCTGGGCACCTCTTCCCCAAATCTGGTAAAATGCCCCCACCAATAACCCTTGTACTTCTGATCTCCCCCATTTTACTGTCCCTTCCAATTTTAATTCCCCCTCTAAGCTGCTTCCCAGCACCCCCACCAGCTACCATGACCCATCCTACAAATGCCCCCTTTAAGTCCACTTCATCCCTCCCAGCTATCTCCTGGTCCTATTTCCCCACACCACTCTCCTCCTCGGTCTTTTCCTTCGACTGCCTTCTGGCTTCTCTCACCCACTCCAGTACTCTCTCCCTCCACTCAGCACACCCTACTGACGCCCCAGCCAGCGCATGGCAAAATTCCGGTCTCTCCGTGTTCTATGCTGCCACCTAACCATTGCTCTTACTCCTTCTGGCTGCAGGGGATATACACCCTAACCTTGGCCCAACCCTAACCACAGGCCCAGACCACCCCATACCTAACCCCTCAGCCAAGGCCACCACCGACACTCGACTAGGCTACCTCCCCCAAGGCTTACGTCTTCTCCATCTAAATATTCGTAGCCTAGCCCCTAAGCTCGATCAGCTTTAGGTCCTAGCCGCCCACCATGCCCCTGACATAATCATCCTATCTGAGACCTGGCTAAACTCCAGCCTACCAGAGAATACCATTGCTGTTCCAGGTTTCACTATCACAAGGCAAGACTGGCCCACCAGAGGCGGAGGGGTGGCTATCTACATCAGATCAGCCCTACACTTCACTGTGTCTCTCACAAAAGCTGAACCCAAAGCTTATGAGCTTCTTATGGTAAAGCTGTCCCCTCCCTCCTCATTACCTATCTTCGTGGTTGGTATTTATTGCTGCCCAGGCACACCAACCACAATAGTCACCGACCTACTGTGCCAACTCTCATCTTGCCCAGTCGGGTGAACTATATGTCATGGGTGACTTTAACCACAACTGGCTAACACCCACTTTTAACAAAACCCAAACTGAGTTAACTGCTCTCAACCTTACCCAAACCATTACGGAACCCACCCGCTCAAACCATAAGTCCGCTAATCACTCCCTACTAGACTGGGCGCTTACATCCCACCCACACCGCGTCATCAGTTCAGGCCTCCTCCCTGATTCCATTAGCAACCACCACCTAATCTACTTGGTCTGCAAAATCCACAGAGTTAAATCCCTTCCTAAATTTATATTCCAACGCTCATACAAATCCCTCAACTTCTCCCCCCTCCTGGAAGATCTATCTCACTCAAATTGGGTCCCGAGCTCAAGCTGCTCTAACATGGATTCGGCCCGCATTTTCGGAACACCTTCCTCACCACCTGGGACAAACACGCCTCCCCTACGCCGGACTAGAGTCCGCGGGTCTCACCTACCCTGGATATCCCCTGAGTTGATAGCTTGCCAACAAGCCCGTGACAAGACCTGGCGTAACTACAAATCCATGCTCCTCCCAAGCAACTTTGTCACCTACCGCATGCTCCACAACAAATGCACAAAGGCCATCCGCTTAGCTAAGGCTGAATATTTCAACAGCACCCTAAATGCAAATCTTGGGAGACCTTCTAAATTCTGGAAAGTCATTAACTCCCTTTTCTCCCCCCCCAAAACAGCAAGTCCCCCACCTCTCCTCCACGTCCAAGGGACTCTCCTCACCGACCCCCTGAAGGTAGCTTCCGAGCTGAATTCCTATTTCACTACTTGTGCCCTGGCCCTCCTCGATTCCTACCTCCTGCAACCATGCCCACCCCCATACATCTATAACCACATCCGCCCCCTAGTCATCTATCCCCCTACCAACTGGTAGGAATCCCTTTTCCTTCAGACCCATCTCCCCCACCGAAACCTTAGATGCCCTTCACTCCCTGGACCCCTCCAAAGGCAAATCCCAGATGGTCTCGATAACAAACTCCTCTTCCTTTCTGCCCCTGCCGTCGCTACTCCCCTCGCCGCCCTATTAAATCTATCTTTCGCCACCGAGTCACTCCCCTCCGAATGGAAGCATGCCACTGTCCTACCCCTTCCAAAAGGTGGTGATCCTTCCTCCACTACTAACTACTGTCCCATCTCCCTCCTCCCCGCCCTCGCCAAACTCCAGGAACACCTAGTTCTATCCCAGCTCTCCCACTTTCTCTCAGAAACTAACTTTTTCACCCCCATTTCAGTCCGGCTTCAGAAAACACCACTCTACCACCTCCTCCCTACTAAGACTCACAGACTCCATCCTCACTGGGATGGATAAAGGGCTAATCACTGCCGCTATTTTCATTGACCTAGCTAAAGCTTTCGACACGGTATCCCATTGTCTCCTACTATCCCGCCTATCAGGGGCTGGGTTAGCAGCGTCTGCCACAAACTGGTTTAGTGCTTACCTACTTAATAGAACCCAATCCACTAAAATAGCTGACCACACCTCCCCATCACCACCGGCGTTCCCCAAGGCTCAGTTCTTGGCCCCATCCTCTTCTCCATCCTTCTAAATGATCTGCCTAGTTCTTGCTCCTCTACCGCAATCCACATGTATGCAGACGACACGGTCCTCTTTACCTCCGGCCGGACTCACGAAGAACTCACTTCCTAACTTCAAACTGATTTCAACAAAATCCACCACTGGTTCAATACCAACCAACTCTCCCTAAATGCCAAGAAAACTGTCTCTATGTCTTTCGGCACTAGACAGCGTCTATCCAAACTCACCCCGATCTTCCATACCCTAAACAACACCATCCTTGATGAAGTGCCCTTCTTCAGGTATCTAGGGGTTTGGCTTGATCGCCACCTCTCCTTTTCCACACACATAGATGCCATCATTTCTAAACTGCGCCCAAAACTTGGTGCCCTCTACAGGAACCGCACTTGTCTCCCACTACCTGTCAGACGTGATTTAGTCCTGAAAATGATTCTACCCTCCTTCGACTACTGTGATGTTGTTTACAGCTCCGCCTCAAAGACCACCCTAGACAGACTTGACCCCCTCTTTAATGCGTTCTGCCGCTTTGCCCTCGATGCCCCGCTCACATCACTGCGAGCTCTACCGTTCACTGGCCCTGCCATCCCTGAGTAACTGGTGCCTAATTCATAGTGTTAAATTCGCTTCCAACTTCTGGCTCGGCTCCCTCCCACCCTACCTCGTATCCTCCCCATCTTCCCTACTTACCCCCACCCACGCCCTCAGGTCCACTGACACTAGGCTATTAGTCATCCCCCACCGAAGAACCACCGCCGGCCAATTTGCCTTCTCTTACCTCTTCCCTAAACTCTGGAACGGCCTGCCAGCCCAGATCCGCCATTCTTCATCCAAACACTCCCTATCCTCTGCCCTCACTAACTTCCTTGTACCAAATTGCAACTGCCCCTGACCTCCCCCCACCTTTGATAGCTTCTCTTCCACCGTCGCCCCTTAGCGCCTGACCAGCGGCTTGGCCATCGCCTAATTGGCTGTTATATACTGCCCTACGCACTTACACTCACTCTCCT
The DNA here is from genome assembly GCA_016271365.2 of Neoceratodus forsteri. Taxonomy (NCBI): domain Eukaryota; kingdom Metazoa; phylum Chordata; order Ceratodontiformes; family Ceratodontidae; genus Neoceratodus; species Neoceratodus forsteri. The sequence goes on along the minus strand of CM057455.1, from coordinate 779,811,302 downwards.
ACTCCTCTTCTTACCCTAACATCTCCTTCCCCTTCCTAATCCCTTCCACCTCACCTAAACTTCCCCCCTACACACCTAATGCGTACTAGTCCACTACTCCTCTAACCCCCATCTTTGCTCTCCAGCTCCTATTGTCAACTTGGTGCATCCCGCTGCAGCTCAAGTTCTGTTACTGGCACTTATGTAATTCATGTATTGCCTCGTTGTGTACTCATGATATGTATACCCTGTCCCTGATGATCATGTTCTGTATTGTTCTTGCCTTGATGTGTACCCATGATATGTATACCCTGTCCCTGATGATCATGTTCTGTACTGTTCTTGCCTCAATGTGTACCCATGATATGTATACCCTGTCCCTGATGATCATGTTCTGTACTGTTCTCCTTATGTAACAAGTTCAAATGTAATCCCTCCAAACTATGTACATTATCTGTATTGCTCTATTGCTAAACTCAACTATTGTATGTATACCTGCCTCCTCTGTAACCCCTCCCCCCAGGTCGCACCGTGAGACGAGCAGCTTTTTGCTCAGTATGCCTTTCCTGGTGAAACATTTTCAATGAATAAATAAATAAATAAATTAGACTCTAGAGGAATGAGCCCTACACTGGGGAGTAGGTACATCCAAGGAGCAACATGTAATGATCCTAGATTTGACTAGGGATAATTAGGGGTAGTGGGTGGATAAAGGAGAGGAGACCGGGAAAAGAGGAGAAGGAAGGCTCTGCTTGTTTAAAAATGTATTTATTTTAACATTTTACCCTGTATAACCCTGTTAAGATGCAGCATCTCATTTCAGTTGGGTGCCATTTCTTCCCATTTCCGTAACTGGTGTACTAGAGCACTGGTCACACAGTGAGCATTTAGGTCTAGTGTGGTTTAACCTTTGATTTCCTGGTCTACCTGCTGGTGCTCCAGCCACTAGACCACACTGCCTGGAAAATGACTCCTTTGATGTTCAGTTATCTGTGTAGTATTGGATCGTTTTTCCCATGACCTTTGTATGCGATTGAAATTAATCTGAATGTACTGGTCTTTTCATACTTTCACTCTGTGTAGATGTTTCAAACAACATGAAGTCTTGCTATATTATGACAATTGCAGTTTGTCCCACCATTAGAACTGCTCCGGAGGTGAAAGAGTTAACTTCCATGCCAGGCACGGAGCTTAGAGCGCGAGCTCGGTTAGAGAAGCTCTGTCTGGATAATTTAAAACTGAAACTGTCAGATTCTTTACTCCGCCTCACTGAACAGTCGCTCCGGAGATTTCTCCTACTGCTCAGTTCATTTCTCGGTTTAAACAGTATTTTCTCGGTTAAATTCAACCGCGAGTATTATTATTTTAACCGCAAACCGATTGGTTCAAGCTCTGTCTGTCAGGTTTATTTCTGTGTGGAACTTGTAAATGTTTATCGGTTCGGTTCGAACCGATCAGGTTGTTTCAAAACTTTAAAAATCAAGCATTTAAAAGCTTTTAGAGTGCGGTTCCCGGTTCTTATCGGTTCTAAAAAAAACAGATTTCATTACGGTTTTTTCCACGACCTGTGACACGGTTGGGAACCGATAAGGGTGTCTTGCCTGGCACTGCCGTTAAAAGAGCAAGTTTTTTGGTTAGGCTGGCATCATGTCTGAGAAACCCAAAAGAAAAACCGGGCCCACTGGGTTTCAACACTGTAGTGTCTGTGGGGAAGCCTTTGCCAAGGCTGACTCACACACCACATGTGTATATTGTCTGAGGTTTGACCACCTCAATTCAGACTGCCAGATTTGTAAGAATTTCCCTGCAGCCACCCTAGATAAGAGAGTTGGCAGGCTCAGGGAACAAGAGCCAAAAGTCCGCTGATCCGGATGGCCAGCTCGGTTGAGTGCCAACGGCGAACGGAGAGTACCCTCTGACCAGGGCGAGACTTCCTCGGGCAAACGTAAAGCTGACTCTGAGGAGCCAGTTCCAGCAAAGAAAACTAGAAAATCAGCAGGTGTGGAGTCTAAAATCCCTTCTCCAACTGCTGCAGAGATAGCAAAAGCTATACAAATTGTCCAGTCACTTTCTCCGGTCCCGTCCGAACTGCCACTGTCTGGCAAAAGGTCGGTTCGGCCGGTTCCACCGGTTCAAGAATATGATATTGGAGATTTTTATGAACCAGAGGAGGGGGAGGATGATTATGAACAGTGTGAATGTGACTTTGAGAGTCTGGATGAGCCCATTGAACCGGACATCTCCCCAGACAGACCTTTAGAATCTCCCCCTACGCTTTCTGAGTCCCCTTCTCACTTTATGTTTTATAAAAAGGTTGCTGAAACCCTCCAGCTCCCATTGGAGGAAGCTGTGGATGAGCAAGAGGAACCTGATTTTGTGGACATGATGGATATCCCAGAGTCTAGGAGATTGTCTATCCCTTTACATAAATCATTTAGGAAATAAACAATAAAAATTTTAAAAGCTCCTAATTCTGTGCCTCCTGTGGACAAGAAGATGGACAGGAGGTACACTTTGTCAGGTCCTGATACAGAATTCCTTTCACAGCAATGCAGTCATGTTGGAGTAGTTCAGGCTGCAGCCTGTGATAAGGCTAATATTCCCCTGGCTTCACATCCTCCTGACAAGGACTCCAGGAAGATTGATGCCATGGCTGAAAAACAATACATGGCAGTGTTCTTGGGACTCAGACAAGCAAATTACATGGCTTATGTGGCAAGATACCAAAAATCTAGATGGGACACTGTCATGGCTTTGGCCAAACAGGCCCCTGGCCAGCTTGCTAAGGAGCTGGAACAGGTGGCTGCTGATGGTATTGAGGCATCCAAGGTGCAGTTCCATGCTGCTGTGGATTCTAATGATGTATCCTCTAGAGTCATGGCTACATCTGTGGCCTTTCGTAGGTTGGCTTGGCTCAGGTGTACTAGCTTGTCACAGGATACCCAGACTAAGGCTATGGATTTTCCTGTGGTAGGAAATTCTCTGTTTGGGGAGCAGACAGAGAATTACATGAAGAAAATGGATGAATATAGGACAACTTATAGGAGTGCACAAGCCAAGGAGCGGCAAGCCACTCCTCAGAGGCAGACCCCCAGGGGTAGAGGTAGGCCTTTTCACAGGCCTTTTTACCAAACCCAGGCCTCCTCTGCTTATGCTCAGAGGGGGTTCTTCAGAGGGAGAGGCAGACGGGGTGCAAGCAGGTCTGCTCCCACCCCTCAGCCTAAAGCCCCTGCCAAACAGGCACCCTGATGGGGTGCCCAGGGCCGGTTCTCCATTACCTGTAGGGGGCAGGTTGGCTTACTTCGTTCAGGACTGGGAGTCTCTAACATCAGACAAGTGGGTCCTGGAAGTAGTAAGCCTGGGTCTGGTTCTCAGCTTCAAAAAATTTCCAAAGATGAGAATCAGATCTTTTCCACCTGTAAACCCTCTAGAGACCTTTGCCTTAGAAACAGAAGTCTCAACCCTCCTGGCTCTCAGAGCTGTAGAAAGGGTTTCTCCCCTACACCAGGGCAAGGGTCTGTACTCCAGGTACTTCCTTACCCCAAAAAAGACAGGAGAATGGCGGCCCATTTTGGACCTAAGATATCTGAACAAGCACCTGTTGAAACCAAAATTCAAAATGGTGACTCTGGCAATGATTTTACCTTCTCTAAGGCCAGGGGACTGGCTAGCTTCCCTGGACCTCAAGGATGCCTATTTCCATGTTCTCATCAGAAGCTCCCACCGAAAGTACCTCAGATTCGAACTGCCCTCAGGCCATTACCAGTTCAGAGCAATGCCCTTCGGCCTTACCTCTGCCCCAAGGGTATTCACAAAATGTCTAGCAGTAGCAATTGCTCATTTAAGAAGGCAAAAGATTGCCATCTTTCCCTACCTAGACAACTGGCTCATTGTAGGTCAGTCTCCAGACCAGGTCAAATCACACCTGCAAGTTACCCAGCAGCTGCTCACCTCTCTGGGTTTTCTTCTCAATCTTCCAAAGTCAGTTCTGGAACCTGTCCAGGTACTCACCTTTATAGGTGCAGAATTGGACACAAAGCAGGCCAGAGCCTTCCTGCCCCTAGAAAGGGTAAGGAACCTAGTGGCCCTGGCTTCCTCCTTCACTCTGCAGGTCTCTCGACCAGCAAGGCACTTCTTACAGCTACCAGGACACATGGCTGCTTCCACAGCTGTAGTGCAAGGAGCAAGGTTTCAGATGAGGGACATTCAGTTTCACTTGAGAGCCTTTTGGTCCCAAAGAAAAGATCCCCTTTCCAAGTTGATCCCAATGACTCGAACCCTGATCCAGGCCCTTCAGTGGTGGCAGGATCAGAGCAATTTGAGACTAGGGGTCACCTTCATCCCTCTATCTCACTCCTTGACCCTTACTACAGATGCGTCCCTTCTGGGATGGGGAGCTCACATGGGTGACCTCTCCACCCAGGGAGTGTGATCCCCTCAGGAATCTCTGCTCCACATCAATTTGCTGGAACTCAGAGCTGTTTTTCCTAGCACTTCAGGTGTTTTCTGCATCTGTTCAGAACAAAGTGGTACAAGTCAGAACAGACAACACCACTACAATGTGGTACACCAACAAACAAGGGGGCACTCGGTCTTCAGCCTTGTGCACCGAGGCAATGAAGTTGTGGTCTCTGGCTTATTCCCTGAACATTTCCCTCATAGCAGTTCACCTCCCAGGAAAGGACAATGTCCTGGCAGATGCTCTCAGCAGGATTTCCCAGGGCCATCACGAATGGTCACTGGATCCCCGAGTACTGGGGATAGTTTTTGCCAGATGGGGCACCCTCAGATAGATCTTTCGCAGCCCCAGACAATCACCAACTTCCACTGTTTTGTTGCAGGCCCCCAGTGATGGGCTCAGTCCCCTGGATGCCTTTCTCCTAGATTGGGAAGGAAGTTTCTATATGCCTTTCCCCCCTTCCCTCTCCTATTCAAGGTGCTAGTCAAAATCAGATCCCAGCCTTGCAAGATGATTCTGATTGCTCCAGATTGGGCCAGGCAGCCCTGGTACCCACTCCTTCTGTCCTTAGCAGTCCATCTTCCCTGTGTCTCCCCAGGAATCACAACCTGTTAACTTGTGCCCAGGGGAGAGTTTGGTATCCGAATCTCAAATCCCTCAACCTCAAGGCCTGGCTCTTGAGGAGTTAGAATTTGCTGACCTACACCTTTCTCAAGGTGTTCTTGAAATCTTGAAGGCTTCTAGGAAGCCTTCCACTAGGGCTACTTATAACTCTAAATGGAAAAGTTTTTCCATCTGGTGTTCTGGGAAACATATTTCCCCGGAATCTGCTGACTTGCCCATTGTTTTGGACTATATGGTCCATCTTAATTCTTTGGGTCTGAGACCAGCTACCCTGAAAGTACATTTGGCAGCTGTCTCTGCTTTTATTTCCGTAGGAAAGCCCCTCCTCTCTTTCGCTCACCCTGTATTTTCCAAGTTTTCAAAGGATTACTTCATACTAATCCACCTTTCAGGGACCCGGCCCTGCCTGGATCTTAATGTTTGCATTGCTCAGTTGATGCAACCCCCCTTTGAACCTCTGTCTTCTGCAGAGCTTAAGTACTTGACTTGGAAAACTGTTTTCCTAGTAGCTATCACTTCTGCCAGGCGCATAAGTGAGTTATAAGCTTTGTCAGTAGAGACTGACTTTATTTCCTTCCACAGGGATAAGGTAGTCCTTAGGACTAACAGGAAGTTTTTGCCTAAGGTGGTTTCAGATTTCCATCTTAATCAATCTAGCTCCTTCCAGTGTTCTTCACTGACCATTCCTCCTCTGGTGACAGGAGGTTGCACAGTTTAGATGTTAAGAGGGTCCTAAGTTACTATATAGAGCGTACCAAGGGTCACAAGTTCGAATCCTTCCAACTTTTTCTCACTTATGGTGAGGTTGGGAAAGGGGAAACCTGCCACTAAGAGATCCATTGCCAGGTGGATTGTCTCTTGTATCCAATTTTGTTATCAAAAACTGGGAAAAGTTCCCCCTTTAGGCCTGAGGGCTCATTCTGCCAGAGGTACAGCTGCGTCTCTAGCTGCTGCCAGAGACATCCCTATCTTAGAGATATGTCAAGCAGCTACTTGGAAAGCGGTACACTTTCACCAAGCATTACTCCCTGGATGTCCAGGCCAGGAGGGATGCTCGGTTTAACACAACCGTGTTTCAGAGCCTATTCCTAAGTAGGTTCTGTCCCTCCTCCATGGAGGTACTGCTGTGTAGTCTGCAATTGTCATAATATAGCAAGACTTCATGTTGTTTGAAGAAAAATTACTCACCTTAGTAATTTTGTTTCTTCTAATGGAGTCTTGCTATATTATGACCTCCCCCCAACCTGCCCCTCTCAGAACTTCTACTTGGGTATGGGGTGGGCAGTCCAGTGTGGGCACTTGTTTATGCCCATTTTATGTTTTCCACCCCTTCTTTTTGGGGTGTTGTGTTTTATTTTATCTTATCTTATCTTATTTTCTGGTCCCCTGACTTGAGTCTTGGTGTTGGGACCAGGAATATGTGTTAATATTTAAGTAGCCAGTTGGCTAGTGTAGGTTACAGCTTCCACACAGAACCTTAGTGAGTTTTGCTCGTAAAGATCTGACAGTTTCAGCTTGAAATTATCCAGACAGAGCTTCTCTAACCGAGCTCGCGCTCTAAGCTCCATGCCTGGCATGGAAGTTAACTCTTTCATCTCCGGAGCAGTTCTAATGGTGGGACAAACTGCAATTGTCATAATATAGCAAGACTCCGTTAGAAGAAACAACATTACTAAGGTGAGTAATTTTTTTCTTTTGATTCTGTTAAATGTTTGTACATAGATTTGAATTGCTCAGATTATTTTTGACTCATTTATGTCTTTGATAACTGGGTGAGCCCTTTGGTGAAACAACCCATTCACAGAGGTAACCCAGAACACCTGGGGACACATACAGTTAAACAGGATGAACAGTGACTCAAGAACACATGCAAACCACTGTTAATTCATACATGGGAATGAGGCAGAGCTCCAGTAACACAAGTTTATTTAGACTTCTCTAAGTGTGTGTTTAAAAGTCTGTGGAGTTTCAGCTGGTGCAGAAAAATTATAATGCGCCTGCAGTTTGTAAACCTGATTTGCACAAGCAGTCTGTAAAATTACTGCAGCCCTCCATCATGTGCATTCAGAGGCAGTGTGACCCTGCCACTGAAGAACTGAACTGTGAAATAGAAGTTCCTAGGTCTGAATCCCATTATAGCTGTTGACTCCCTGTCTACCCAGATTCTTATTCAACTGCAGTATAGTTTTGTGTTTCCTTTAAAAAGTCACCTGACTTCCCTATGCTTCTGCCGATTCCTCAGCTGTAAACTTGGGTAGGAGTGGGACCCTGCTGAAAACACAATGCTGTATCTCAGCTTAGTTAACGTACGTCAATACATTTTTTCCAAAAGTCAAATCCAAATAGCTGACTTAAATGCTTTGCACATTTTTTCCTAGCGTCCTAGTATATGCATCACTTGCTATAGAACATGTTTGGGGCTGACGAAGTGTTGAGAGAATTTCTGCCTTTTGGGACTGGGAGCAGTTAATAATTTCCTATCCTTTCACAATCACTGTGCTTATTGTAAAAGTAAATTGACTAGACCCGCCAGTGTGTTCAGCCAGGCATTGCTAAATACTTGGTGCATGGGGTCTGCACTGAATAGTAGTTTATTCTCAACAAGGAGGAAACGACTGGGATTAGAATCCTGTTTTGCTACCCGATGGCTAAATTGCTAATCCATTGTAAATAACGATCTGAAATATTTGTACTTTTTACTTTCCCTGTTTGCTACACAGAGGGTGGTCTTCTAGGGAATTAGAAAGAGACATGGAGCTCAGTAGGACAGCACGCTTGAATTTAATCTACAACATATTGTTGCCTGATGGTATTCAAGCACACTTTTTTGTGTTACTTCTGTGTTTAGTCTGGCCTTTCTAAACGCATGATTCATTGTGCTGCTTAGCTTAGCTTTTGACTATCTTTGGAAAATGTTACAACTGCATTTTCATTTTGAAGTATAATACTTGAATCAACAGACGTTATTTTACGCTTACCCTGAAATAAAATTTGAAAACCCACGGAGCTGGATAAGGGCAGCATCCAATTAAAAATGTTCACACACTCTGCCTTAACAGGGTTTTATTTAACTCTAAAAATTGATTAGCATTTTGCTCATAAAAGTGCAAAAACATTGTGAAAATGCATAGCTCTTGCCTCACTGTGTTTAACAAACACAACGCTTCTAGAAAACGTATATAAATACTTTCTGTACAGTTAGTTTTGTCCCAAGAAAAAAACTGCTAATCAGTTATTTAAAACCCTGCTTAAAAAGAAAAGAATGCCCTTTGTAGGAACTTATCTGGCGTCCAACCTTTTCAACACATGTTTTTCAGGGTCATTTACAACAGTGTGCATACAGTTTTGAACAAGAAACAAGGGGCCAGTCCAAGTGCAGCTGGGGGGAGGGGGTGTTAAGTGTCATGCTGGGGACACAGATTTGGGTCCCCTGTCCCGGGCTCACTAACCTTGGCTGACAGATGAAGGAACAGCATTGCCATGGATATGTGCCTTCTTTAGGGTGGGAGGGAGTGCACTCGCCACTTTTCTTTGCAACTCCTTGTACTGAAGGGGACACCTGTAACGCTTGTGGGCCATAGTACATAATGCAGTTGAGTTTCCACTTAGCACTGTTGCACAGGAAGGGTTTAGGCAAGCTTAAAAAAAAAAAACATTTGTCAATGGCGAATGTTTGCTTGCTGGTATTAGCATTGGAAATGCAGGAGTTACAGATGCAGAATAGGAATGGCAGTGAAGTATTGAAGTTCAGGTCCACCCCACCTCCATCCTGTAGAGACGGACAGGCATTGGGATATGTGTTTGGGTCGTCGTCCATGACTGTCATGCCATGTCACCTCACCCTATTCTGCAGACACCGACACGTGTTGAGGTGTGCTTAGGGTGTTTGGCTTTACAGTCACCCCATTCCATAAGGACATACGCTGAAATGGGTGCAGCCTAGGAGAATGGGGTGAAGTCTGGGGCCGAAGAGTCCAAGGTACACGTTGATGCCTGTCAGTGGCTGGGGGTGGGATGGCATGAGCAGTACAGTCAGCAATCCAAAGGCACCCCCCGATGCCTGTCAGTCTGTACAGTGTAGGACGTTATGGTTAGAAACCCTAACGCCTCGGGCATTTGTTGGTATTTACACTACAAATTTTCAACATGGCCATTTTGTGACCCCACCTCATGAAAGCATTTGGGACCTCTTCTCATGAAGAGTGGCAGTGTGATTTTGTCAATGTGTCCCAAACATTGACTTCCAACAGCAATAGTGCCATTCTGCGCCACATGTACAAAAACACAGATCGGTAGGATGTGAAGAATGATAGCTGTACCATCCATAGGGAGGTGTGAAGAGATGGCAATGTTGAAAATCTGTAGTGGGAATATTAAAAATGCTCACAGTCTGAAAGACACGAAAATCATGCAGAATTTACGCGCATAACACAGCTTGTTTTATGGACTTTCGTCACCAAATTTTCAACATTTTAGGACCTCTGCTGATAAGCAGTGTCACTGTGATTTTCGTAATGTGTTCCAAACACTGATTTCCTGCAGCAACTGCGCTATTCTGTGCCGGAAGTACGAAAACACATTTTGGCTGGGATATTAAAAATGACAGCTGTACTGTTCATAAGGAGGGCCAGAAAAATAGCAATGTTGAAAATCTGGAGTGAAAATATTGCAGATGTGCGAAGTTACGAGTGTGCGTGGAAACTGCGCAACGCACGCTTGTAACATGGTCATTTCTTGATGTTTTTCCACCAAATTTGCAACATAGACTTTTTGAGAAGTCACCTCATGAATATTGGCACTGCCTGATATTAATCGGTCCCAAAAGGCGATTCTGGCGAGTGACTGTGAAATCACCTTTCAGGACCGAATAACGCTATGACAGTGGCTGAATTCATGAGGAGGGGTCCCAATAACCCCATGTTGAAAATGTGGTGCCAAAATTCCAAAAATGCCTGATATATGCAACAAAGTTGAAAAACCCTGTTTATGCCCCCAAAAAGTCCTGCGATGTTTCTTTTTTTTTTTTTTTATTAGCAGGGACATTTTGGCGCACCTTGGTGGGCTCCCAGCGTGCCACCAGTGTTTTTGTTGGGGGCCCTGTAGCTGCTGGAGGATTGGGCACCCCCATCGGGCACATATAGCAAGAGCGAGGGGATTGGGCACCCTTCGGCTCAAAACCAACATTTTTTGGGGGGACTTATGCTGACGGGAGTGGCCTCCCCATTGGCAAATCAAACTGGGAGGGGGACATTATGCTAACGAGGAGTGGGCTTCCTGTCGGCAACTTAACTGGGATGGCAACTGAAGCCGACGGGATTGAGAGATTTACGTCGACAAACAAAGACTGTTTGGGGGGTTGAGCACCCCGGGCAGTGGTGGTTGATTAATATTGTTTCTGAACACGGCGGCAAGCCACCGCCATGTTCACAAACAATATTACAGTAGGCAACGTTCTGCCCAGCAATGATGGGTCACTCTTTCATTGCAGCAGAATGGCTGACGCTGCAATGACAAGGTGGCCCCTGATTGCTGCAGTGAAAACGTTACAAGTTGGTGGCACTTTTGGAAGCCAGTGTCATCGGCACACTGTGCCTCCATTGGTGCACCACTGCCAAGCCCCCAGATGCAATGCCTCCGTTCGCTGCCACACTGCCACACCTCCTCAACCCGCTTCTCTTCTAAGCCGCCACATACTGTTTCTTGCGCATGTGCGCAAGCAAACATAAAAAAGACAGTGGCATTGGATTTTGACAGATGGAATTGTGTGACACACACACACACACACTATTGAACAGGGACCGTCCAGACTTCTGATCTGCCTGCTTCTCTTGGTGAAAAGCAGGATACAGGGTGTCAGTGACCATCTAACAGAAGCCTAGATTTTGCCTAAGGTGAAAGCAGGAGAAGGGAATGTGCAGAAGCTGGGCTGGTTGAGTGGTGACTGTGTGACTCTGGGGATGGAATACGTGAGGCAGGAGTAAGCTGGACAAGTGGCAGAAGGAGAACCATACCCAGGTGAGAATAGGAGGATAAACAGAATTAAAAAAATAAGAATCATGTAACTGGGACTCCCATCCAAGTCTGACAACTTTACAAAGAAATCAGGAGCCTTTGGTACTGGGGAAACCCCATAGCTGTGTGTCTTGTGGTTTACTGGGTTACAGTTAATTGGTGTAACACTGAGGAGAATTTCAATTATTTAAATGTATATGCTTAATTACAGAAATTAAGAAAACATAGAGCATCTAGAACTACAAGTTTTGTGATATTTCGACATAGAATTACTGGCTTTAACGTTAACAGTTTGGATTTCGCAGTCTGCCAGAGAAAAAGAGGTTTCAAACTTCTGGCTAGAATGATGTCTTACCTACCCAGTTGTAACAGAAAGTTGTTTTATTTCTTTTGTTTACTTTTATTGTTTTTCTAAGAAGTGGGCTGGGTTATTCCTCCAGTTTTTAGCCACGGCTGAGCGAGTGCCGGGAAACTGGCATAGTCAAGTTGTATATAGTAGCAGTAACTGAATCTTAAACTCCTCCGTGTAGGAAATGATGAATCATGCTGGACTGCACACCTGAGAAAGAAAATTGAAAGCCATCGGGCCAGTTATACAGCAAAGGTTGTCCACTGGAAGAAAATGTGTCCTGCCACGCTGTTTGTGAAACCTTAAAATAAAAAAAGGAAGCAGACTGTTCTCTTTCATTTAAGGTTAAGTGTGTTTTTTTTTAATATTTTGTTTTTTAGAAGAGAAACAAAAAGAGAATATTTTTGCTAGGTAAAGATAATTACCTTTATTAAGGTAACAAAAAGTTACAGATAACCGACTTTCAGTGCCTATGGTACTGCCTATTTTTCAGGTATCGAAGATTAATACCTGAAGAAGAGGCAGTACTATAGGCCTCCAAAGCTCGTATCTTTAACTTTTCCGTAGCATAATAAAGGTATTCTCTTCACCTAGCAAAAATAAACTCTTCTTGTTTCTCTCCTGGTTTTGTGTGTGCTGTCCAGCTCAACTCTATTTTTATTTTGTTAAGTTTTGATCATGAAAGGCACACTGAGATGAGACTGCTTGTTTCCAGGCGTGTCCAGGTTGGGGGGGTTACGTGGACCCCTTTTACTGACTGGGGTAATGTTGCCAAACACTGGATACTCTCCTACTCTTTCAGTAAGTGCCCGTGGAGTCTTTAACTTTCACCTGGACAACCACCAGAGATGTGGCAGACGGGACCTCGGTTCACTGTCTCATCCAAAGGACGTACTCCCCTACTGCTACATTACAGTGCCAGTATTGAGTATTAGCTCAGGCTCTTGATTTGGGACTAGAAACCATGGTCAGCCAGTCTGTTGACCCCAGAGGTGAGCATGCCACGTACCCATTGACGATGATAAATTGTTGCCAAAGTTTGAGAAGTCAGATTGGTTAGTTTAAAATAGTTATGGATCACCACTTTTATCTTTGATTCTTATACTGTCTTTAAAAAGCCCCTGACGCTATTGTGACAACTTTGAAAAGTATAATCAGCTCAGTTCAGCTTTTATCTTAATTTTTTTTTTTAATTCTCCCTTTATTTCTTTTATTACTAATAACTGGGACAGTATAGGAGGGGTAGTACAGGACCCACTGAGAACCGGTGATCACCAGACTGTATGATGTAAAATCAGATTAGAAGTGGAGCAGAAACAGTTACAGGCAAAAGTCCTGGACTTTAGAAGACCAGATTTTGGCAGAATGCGAGAGCTGTTGTGGGAGGAACTGGAAGGGGTAGAAGCAGAAGAGAATGTGGAAAAGAAATGGAAACTGTCTAAGAGCTGCTTCAGATCTCTCTGCAAGGGTGTTAGGGAAATAACAGGAAGAGAGAGGAAACCACAGTGGCTGACGAGGGAGGTGGCGGACGTTGTGAGGAAGAAAAAGTAGGCTTTCAGGAAAAACAGTGCCAGACAGGTGGAGGGGGCTAGTTTCTAATTGGAACAAGGGAGGTCAACAAGGCAGTGAAGACTGAGGACAAAGTTGGACACAGTTGAGGATAGCTGAAGGAATGAAGACACAGAAAAACATAGAAAACGTAGAAAATTGCCATCATAAAAGGACCGCTAGGCCCACCCAGCCTGCCCAAGGGCTCCCTGTCTGTTGTACCTCCGGAGACACTAACTGGTCTCCAGGAACCCCTCTGTTTCTGCAGTAACCCCCTATGTCTATCCTATGCATGCTTAAATCATTCCACCATCCTAGCCTCCACAACTTTGACTGGCAGTCGGTTCCATGCTTTCATCATCCTTTCTGTGAAGAAGTATTTCCTTACGTCCTTCCTGAAATTTCCTTTCTCCAATTTCATTGCATGCCCCCTAGTCCTGTAGCTTGTCCTTATTTGGAAGATGCTCCTTCTCTGCACTTTGTTCACCTATGTGAGGTACTTGAAGCTCTTGATCATGTCACCCCTCGCTCTCCTGTCCTCCAGAGTGTACATCTTTAGATCCCTCCATATCTCCTGATGGGGTTTCGCTTGCAACCCCTGCACCATCTTGATTGTCTTTCTCAGAACTGCCTCCACCCTGTCTGTCTTTCCTGAGGCGCAGTCTCTAGAACTGGACACAGTATTCCAAGTGGGAGCATTCCAGAGAGTGGTGCTGTAGCAGCACCACCTCCCTCCTCCTGCTGGTGATACCCCTTCCTATGCACCCCAACATTCCATTAGCCCTGACCACGGCCTTGTCACACTGAGCTGCCACCTTGAGGTCTTCTGAAATAATAACCACAAGCTCTTTTTTGACAAAACCCCCCCATCCTCAATTTAGCACGGGGGTCCTGGGCCCTAGTAGCACAATGTTTTACTTTTCGGCATTGAACCCCAACCATGATGCTTTTGACCACTCCTCTTGTTTCCCTAGATCCCTGCACATTATCTCCACTCCCTTCTGAGTGTCCACACTACTGCACATCTTGGTATCATCTGCAGAAAGACCATCCTTCCCCTCCAGTTCCTCTGCAATATCTCCTGTTAAAATATTGAAGACTGGTCCCAGTACTAACCCCTGCGGTATCCTGCTGATCACTCCTTTCCTTAGAGTGTGTGCACCGTTTACCACTATCCTCTGCCTTCTGTCCAGAGACAAACAGGAACAAAATACGGGAGAAACACAAAACAAAAGATAAGATAGACTAAAAAGCGGGAAGGGTGGGAGGAAGGGGAGAAAGGGAAGGTTGATATACTGAAGTGTGACATCAAGGGAAGGTGGGGCATCAGTGAGGATCCGATTTTGGAGGCATGGTGGACAGGTCATTGGGTGTGGACTGGTTGTGTCCCCGTGTGTTAAAGGAATTTGTACAGCTCCTAGCTGCACCGCTGGCTGAGCTCTTCAACGGCTCATTGGAGATGGAGGGGTAGTACCTAGGGACTGTATGACAGCAGATATGACTCCCTTGTGTAAGAGCTGAAGTAGGGACAAACAGACCTGTCAGTTTGACGTCTACAGTGGGAAGTTAACTAGAGACCATAATAAAGGAGAGGTTAATGGGTTTCCTAGAGGCAAACTGACTTGAGAATACTTGACATCATGGTTTCATGGGAGGGGTTTTGTCAGACAACCTGATCAACTTCTTTGATTGGGTTACAAAGGAGGTGACCAGGGCAGGCAGTAACATACTGTACCTTGACTTCAGCAAAGCCTTTGAATCTGTTCCACATGGAAATAAAAAGTTAGGTGACCTGGGAGTGTGGGGGTAAAGATTACAACATGGGTAAATATTTTATTGGCTAACTGACAGAACCCAGAGGGTTGTTCTTAATGGGGGGACACTCAGAGGTCAGGGAAGTTACCAGTGGTATACCACAGGGATCAATCTTGGGGAAGGTCTGCCTTGGCAGACAATACTAGGCAATTTTTGTTTATTTTTTTAAACCAGGAGAGAGACACTAAGCTGAAGCTTGTTTACAGGTGCGACCTGGAAGCACAAGGAAGTTAAGTGACTTGCTCAGGGTCACACAATATACAAGTGGGGGCTGTGGGATTAAAACCCAGTTCTCCAGGTTTGCAGCTGAGAGCCTTAAACCAGTGCACTACACTGCCTCCCCATTAAGATCTGCAAGAGTGTGGATTGTGAGGAAGGGGTAAGAAATATGTGGGAGGACTTGGTAAAGCTTGAGAAGTGGTCAAAAGTCTACCAGTTGAAAATCAGTACTAGAAAGTGCAAGGTCATGCAAACAGAAGTAACAATTTTGAAAACAGAATATAGAATGAGGGTGATCCATGAAAAGTATGACCAAGGAGAGGGATGGGAGGTGGGGGTAATAGTGTCATTGTGAGATGTCCACATCCTCCCTAGGCAAAAATAGACTCAAGGGAGTGATCTGTTCCTGTGAAAGCCCAATGAAACAACCAACAAACATAGGAAATAGTGACCACTTGCCCACTAAACTGTATACAGATGGTGTTTATTGTTGTACACAGGCCATAGATAGACTACCCTCAAGCATCCCTCCTCACTGCCTCAGCTCCTCCTCCTCCTCTCCTACCCCCATTACTGGGTATAGGATGAATCTGTCTCCTTTTCATTCCCCCTTTCCTCCTCCCTTGCTGTTTCCCATCTACCACATACCCAACTCAATGCCCTCCCCATTTCTCCCCTCCTGCCTCTCTCTCTCCCATACCACCCCCTCACCACCACTCTTCTTTCTCCACTAACCCACTCCTAACAAAGCTTCACTAAGCTGCCTATGACTTGTACTGTATAATTAACTCACAACACAATTCCTTTGGCTGCTATTATTGTAACCTTGTCTGTCTTTTTTTTTTTTTTGTAAGTTCCATTGTAATGATCATGTTATGTTTTGTACCTTATTGTCTTGACGTGGAACCTTTGTAAAAGAGCCCTCGGCTCAAAGGTGTCATCCGAAATACAAATAAATAAAAAAAATAAATAAATAAATAGTCATCTGAACCCAGCAGCGTTTAGGGTGAGTTAATACCACTTCCTCAGGGTGCAGGTGACTCTCCTGGCAGTGTGTGTGTGTATACCAACACACCTGTATATTTTCACTCTCAAAACCTATAATTCTTTTAAAATATCTTTATCATAGGTTTCCCTGATTGGTAGTTTAGCCTTTTGTAAGTTCGTGGCTCCTTGTTTTCATAACAGAGCTCGCTGTGTTGTGAAAACTTGGAGGCACAAACTTAACAATAAAGCTAAATAAAACATCCCGAGATGTTGGTGGGTTTGGGTAAATATTTGTGGCCTGTGTGCTACAACAAACACATTTGTGTAGTTTAATTGGTGAGTGGTCAGTATTTCCTGACCATGTATTCCCCGGGGGGGCATGATTGAGACCTTCAAGTATTTGAAGGGAGTAAATAGGGTGGGCAAAGTGGATCTCTTCAAGCTGAGTGGGAGTTGAACACAAGAGGACACAGTCTCAAGTTGGAGGGGGAGGAGGTTTAAGATAGAGGCTTGGAGACACTTTTTCACTGAGAGGGTGGTGGTGGTGGGTTGGAATGTACTGCCGGAGTAGGTGATTACATTGAAAACAGTATTTAGCTTCAAGAGAGGCCAGGATAGAGTTAACGAGAAAATAAGGGTCAGCGGAGGAGAAGGGTGGATTGGGAGGAGGGATCGGTAGCTTTGCTAAGAGCCCTGCATTATGAACAGA
The DNA here is from genome assembly GCA_016271365.2 of Neoceratodus forsteri. Lineage (NCBI taxonomy): Eukaryota > Metazoa > Chordata > Ceratodontiformes > Ceratodontidae > Neoceratodus > Neoceratodus forsteri. The sequence continues at coordinate 779,794,601 of CM057455.1, read as the reverse complement.
TTAGACAGACCTAATGGCCTTATTCTGCTGGCTTTGTTGTATTTTTCATATGTTCATATTTCCTGTGTTTGTTGAATGCTAATTATATCAGACAATTTAAAAACATCAGCGTAGTGCAACAGGGCAGTGGGGGACACAAATAGGATGCTGGGATGTATTGGAAACGGAATCAGTGACCGGAGGAGTGAGGTGATACTACCACTGAACAGATCTCTGGTTTCCCCTCACAAGGAGGCAGTATAGCGCAGTGGGTTAAGGTTCTGAGCTGCAGATCTGGAGACGTGGGTTTGAGTCCCACAGCCGCCTAGGTGCATACTGTGTGACCCTGAGCAAGTCACTTAAGGGATACATTAATGTCCAGTGGGCATCACAGTCTGAAAGCCCACAAAAAGCACTTTGAAACGAGGTATTGGGTTAATCTGTAGCTGGAAGCACCCCAAAGATACAGATGACTGAGTCTGTTCAGCATTAATACTACATTAGAGCCATTTTTTTAGAATATTGTGATGTCACTGACGAACAAGCTGTGCTTAAGTCAGTGCAGTTAGGTGCAGCTTATTCGTCAGTGACATCACAATGTTCTAAAAATGGCTGTAATGTAGTATTAATATTGAACAGACTCAATCATCTGCATCTCTGGAGTGCTTCCAGCTACAGATGAGCCCAATACCTCGTTTGAAAGAGCTTTTTTGTGGAGTTCAGACTGTGATGGCCACTGGCCATGAACATGTTCCTTTAACTTCCTTGTGCTCCCAGGTCGCTTCTGGAAACGAGCTTCAGCTAAGTGTGCTACTCCTGGTTAAACAATGTTCCCTTTCCATTTCCCTTGGCATACTGTGTGCAGTTGCGGGACCTATACTTAAAGAAGAACAAGGGCAGGGGAGAGGTGGTACAGAGAAGGGTAACCAAAATGATCCAAGGTCAGCAGGAAAAAACTTGCACCTACAGACTTAAAGATCTCAAAATGCACACACTGGAAGCATGTTGGGGGGATGAGAGACATGCAAAGACACCTCCACAGGATAAATAAAATATAGCAGTGAGTTGCTTACACTGAGTGTGAACCCAAGTACTGGGGAAATGTGGGTGGGAGATTTAAGAGGGGCATTTGAAAGCATTACTTCACAGAGAGGATGGTAAACGCCAAAGGAGATGGACTATGCAAAATCCGTTTGGGGGCGGGGTGTTCAGTCCTGGATGGGACAGACACATGGAGCTGGAAAAGAGGGTGGCAAAAGAAGAGGGGGAAAGATGGAGTGCAGGGCCACTGGGGACCTCACAGTCGGATAGATAGGGTTGGGCAGATCTCATGGGCCACAGGGCCTTTTTCTGCAAACAACTTCTGTGTTTCTATGACATTTGCATGAAAACAGGATCTCTGCCCTTTCTGCACTCTCCACTTGTCCATACCTGATACTGAAGTTCTCTAAAAGACGAAGAACCTCCACACAAAAAGCACTGAGGCAGGAGTTACCAGTGAAGGGTATTGGCATTAAAGGTCTGGGTCACTGTGAGCTCAAAAAAGGAGGGCAGTCTTAAAGTGCTTTTATGCTGAGGTTTTTTGTTTGCCTTTTATATTACGTTCCTATTTTGGGGGCATCATGACCGGAACCAGTAACCACAGAGCTGGTTCCTTCTTTCCTTGGAAGAAATGGATGCCTTATGTTTTCAGCCTTTGCAGATCATGTGAGAAGTCATTTTGCACCACACACCTCTTCTTAAAGTATAACCAGTGTAACATTTTTCATGGCGATTTGCATCTACTTCCCATGATACTTTGCATTATTGGGGTATGTGTAATTTTGTATCACAGTTCTCTACCTATGACAGCACATCTGTTTGTGTAGACTTCACTATGTTGTCATAAATGGGGAATTATGATGTTGGATGTAGACACACGATCAGAGCCGATAAATAAGAGGGGACAATGATCTTATTTTCATGCAGCTGTCCTCAGTGGTACCAAAAAAAAAAAGGCAAGAGGAGGAAGAATTAGGGAACTATATTAAATTTAACTTAATTTTGTCTAAATACCACATTTTTCTAAGCTTTCCCAATAGTGTCGGAGACTTTTTAAATAAATAGTAGCAGTTAATGGCTCCCTGAAGACTGACAGTATTGCGCAGCAACTAAATGTGCCAGCAGTATCTTTAACATTACAGAATATAAATTCAGTTAAATTATTTATGAGAGTAGAGTGCTTTGTGATTAATAAGCATACAGAAGACAGCCCGTCAGTGCAGTGGCAGTGCTACCACTCGCGATGCCAGCGACACAGGTTTGGAAACTAGCCTGGTTCGTCAGGGGCTGGCCAAAGGCAGAAGGATGGAGCATCCCTAAGGTCACTTTCCCCCTCCGGGGAGGGACTGCTGCCTGCTCTGCTGCTATACCGCCAACTGGGTGAGCACAGGTGGCAGTGCAGTGGGAGCGTGGGGACGACTAGCCTGGGCTATGCACGTTAGCATGCATGTGCACACATGCTGCCTGCATCCCATGGGATGGGACCAACAGGAACAAGCAAAAAATCTCAGCAGAAGGCAGGATGACTTCCTGGCTTCCCGCACTGGTGGCTTGGCTCTCCTCCAGTCTGGACCTGGTCTGAGTGGCTTGATGGCTTAGTCTGCCGCCCCCCTGTAATGAAGAGTGTGTGACAAATGGAGGATTGAGGTTTAAGATAAGCCCACAAGAAGCTGGGAAGGCCAGCACGAAGGGGGTCTAGCCGGAGAGGTTATTATAAACAGAATATTTAATTAAAAAAAAAAAAAACAGAGTTTTAATCTCTTAGAAATGCCTGGTACAGCTTACAGAACCACGGTGTTCATTTTTCACAAAATGTATTTGAGCACCCCAAGGCACAGAGCAATGTCAGATCGCTCTGCCATGCAGGCAACCCGGGGTTGCACTCCAAACCAGAGACATCAGGTACAGAGGCTGGCTGGGAAGGTACAGGGTGCCCTTTGGTCCTCTCCTCCCTAGGGGTGGGGGAGGGCCACTTGTTGTAGTACTGTTTTGCAGCTCCTGGGGTGGAGGTGCCTTTGGTGTAGGTGACCACACGTTTTCAGCCACCCCCTCTCCCAGGCCAGCCACATCATACACAAGCGTGAGGAAGGGCGGAGAGAAAACTGTTGAAAATGCCATACCAGTATGCTAGGTGATGGCTTCACAGTCCCCCCTCACCAACAGATCCCCCCAGTGCACCACCATTGAGACCCCTTGAACCGGCATCCACGATGATCTGTTCCTCAGCAGGGACAAAGCAGCAGTTGGGAGAGGCAGTGAAGGAGCTTCAGGAACACACTGCCACAAAGACTGGAAGGGGTGCTTGGCAGGGACAAACCGGCCCCTGGATGTCTGTATAGGATCCCTGAGGTGGCAAGACGATTGTCTGGCAGTTAGCTGGGCAGAAACGCAGCAGACAAAAAAATGGATTTGGGGGTTGTCATTAGCGATGCCCTAAAATCCACCTCGCAGTTTAGTAAGACTTACAGGAAAGCCTGCAGAATGTTGGGGTGTATAGCTAGGGGGTTTACTAGCACGAGAAGGTTGATCCTTCTACTGTACAGGTCCCTGGTGAGGCTACACCCTGGAGTACTGTGTACAGTTCTGCAGCCCACATCTAATAAGGAAGAACCAGGACAGGTTGAAGGCAGTCCAGAGAATGGTGACTAAAATGATACATGGCCAACAAGGAAATTCATACGAGGAAAGGTTGTGAAACCTGAAGATGTATTCTTTGGAGGCCAGAATGGAAAAGGGGGGGGCGATGCTAGAAATATTAATGTTTCTTCATGGGATCAACAGGTTGGACTTATGAGCTGTTCATGTGAGAGCTCATACACCAGAGGGTACAACTGCAAGTTGGTGGGCAGTTTCAAGGAAGTACAGTACTTCACTGAGCTGGTGGTGACCAAATGGAACAGTTTGCCCAGCAATGTGGTTAATTGTAAAACTGCAGCCGGATTCAAGGCCTGGATGGGACAGACTCAAGAGGCAGGCAGGGGGGGGCAGGCAGTGGCTCAGCAGGTAGCACACTCTCCTCTGAGGCCGGGAGATCAGAAGACTTTGGGTTCTATCCCCACACCAGGCACTTGGGTTAAATCCCAATACTGACACTGTAGTGCAGCATGAGGGGGGTGCTGCACTCCTGAGGTGCCGTCTTTCGGATTAGACATTAAACCGAGGTCCCATCTGCCTGTCCTGGTGGTAGTACAGGCAGATGTTAAAGATCCCATGGCACGTCTCGAAAAGGCAGATGGGGAATCACCCCAGTGCCCTGGCCAAGTTTCCCCCATTCACAAAAAATACCACCAACAGCATAACCCGGTTCAAGGTCAGCTGGCATTCATCCGTATCCCCCTCCCCCAGGACGTTCCTGAAAATAGGCAGAGTTTGTCTAGTGCACTTGCCTGGTCAACAGAAACTAAATAAATAAACCTGAATCTCTGATGGTGGTTTCATCCTCAGGTTGCTTCACCTAGATGGGCATTTCGCTCCTATTAGTTAGGGTCCTCAGGCAGACTGGATGGACCACAGGTCTTTTTCTTCCTGTACATGTCTGTTTCTGTGTAAAATGATGATTTTCCTATTGGGCTGTTAACTAAACGAATATGTTCAAAATTTACACAGTGTCGGCCCGCCGGCGCAGCGGTGGGATTTCCGCTTGCGACGCCGGCGACCCGGGTTCGAGAACAGACCTGGATTGTCGGAGGGCGGCCGGGGAAGAAGGATGGGCGTCCTATGGACTGCTCTCCTTCTCGGGGTGGAGTTGGTGTTGGGAGCACTATCGACCGGCGGAGGCTGGGGAGCCGCACAGCTACCGACACTTAAAGACGCCTTGGAGGCGGGCAGGCCATCACGCCATTGCATGTCCCCGCCCCCAGAAAAACCGAAAATGGGCGGCTGTCGGCGCCCTACATAAACGCGCCGTGGCTTCAATTAGCTCTCCAGGCCGGCCCTCCGATCCAAAATTAGTGCTATGGGTGCCTCAGAGCCCGCCTGTGGGGGGTAAGCGCGGGGTATCGGAGGGCTCGAGGCCGTTCTGGAGAGGTGGAAGCTGCATGGGCTGATAGTCCCGGGCGGTCGGTGGCTAGGTGAGGAGGAATAAAGTATAAAAAATAAAAAAAAATTTACACAGTGTTAAAAATCTAGCACATGTTTTTTTAACAGCTGCATCCAGTGTATACCAGCATCATCACTCCTACGGAGTTTGGCAGGTTCAAAGTCTGCATAACTGAAAATGTCAAATATAATCGGATAAAAATAAAAAAAATAAAAGCAATTAAACATAATAGCACTGACGCTTTTACAGCCGGCATTTTCAGGGTCTTAATGCCCAGACTAGGGTTAATGGCTTGAAATGAATCTACGCATCCCAGCTGAATGTTAATCCTTTGGAAATACCTGGTTAGTTGAGTGTTACCACTTCATTATAAGCTGGTTTATTAAAGGGACACTGTCGACCTTTTTTGCAACGTATTATTTTTAGGTAAAAACCCACATTTTATGATGGTTTTCACTTGCTAAAATTCATTGATGGTGATGGTTTTATCTGCTTCCTTGCTTATTAGAACTGAAATGCATGGTGATGAATAGCTATACCCAGCCTTGTTTTGCTTCAAATCATCAAACTACTCTTCAAACAACATGAAGTCTTGCTGTATTCAGACATAATGTAGTTAACCCCAGCACTTGAACTGCCCCAGAGAGGAACGAGTCAACTCCATGCAGAAGCATGGAACGTTGAGCTTGAGCTCGGTTTTCAAACCTCTGTCTGTAGTACTTACCAGTACAACCGTCGGATTCTTTACTCCGCCTAACAGTGAAGTTGCTCTGGAGATTCCTCTGCTCGGTTCGGTAAAAGTAAAGCGTTCGGTTTAAAACTTGTCCTTTATTGTTTTTTCGGATTTCCAACCTCTGTCTACGGTATAGGTAGTGTGGTAGATAGGTAGTGACTGTATTTTATTTTAAATAACTTGTGGAAATGGTTGGTTTCTTCGGTTTCTTCCTGGTCGGTCCGGTTAGGAACCGACCTTGTGTTTCCTTCTAATTTTAAATTTATTATTTTAGAATGGTGTTCCGGTACCGAACGGTTTCAAAAGAACCGGCCTTTTTCTCGGTTCTTTTCCAAACCCGTGACACGGTTGTTACTGATCGGTTGGTATTACCTGGCTTGAACGCTTCTATAGGGTAATTTTGGTAGGTTGGTCACATCTGAGAAACCCAAAAAGAAAATCGGTCCCACTGGGTTTCAACACTGTACTGAGTGTGGGGAGGCCTTTGCTAAGGCCGACCCCCACTTCATCTGTGTTTGTCTGGGGTTTGACCACCTCCAGTCAGACTGCCCAATTTGCAAAAACTTTCCTAAAACCACTCTAGAAAAAAGACTGAGTAGGTTGAAGGAAAGGGAGGCCGAGAAGTCCGAAGACCCAAATGGCCAGCCTGGTTCGGTTACAGCCGAACCTGAGGAGGTGCCTACTGACCTAGGCGATACCTCCTCAGGCAAAAGGAGAGCTGACTCTGAGGAGTCGATTCCATCCAAAAAGAAACGAAAGTCCGCCGGTTCGGATCCAGTACCGCTTACTCCAACCACGGATGAGATAACCAAAGCGATTAGTATTGTCCAATTGCTTCATCCGGTTCCGTCCGAACTGGTGCCGCCGGTTAGGTCGGAACTGGCTCCTTTGGATTACGATTCGGATGCTTTCTGTGAGGAGTGGGAGGGAGACGAAGACTATCCCGACGATGACTACGATGGTGGAGGTCTGGATGTGCCCATTGAACCGGACATCTCCCCAGACAGACCCTCTGATGTCTCCCCTCCCAGGCTTTCTGAGTCCCCTTCTCACTTCTTGTTTTACAAGAAGGTGGCTGCAACCCTCCAGCTCCCTTTGGTTGAAGCTGCTGAGGAGAAAGAAGAGCCTGATTTTGTGGAGATGGGTATCCCAGAGTCCAAAAGGTTGTCTATTCCCCTTCACAAGTCCTTGGGGAAACGGACTCAAAAGATTCTACAGACTTCTAACTCTTTATCTCCTGTAGATAAAAGAATGGACAGGAGATGCATGTTATCAGGCTCAGCTGCGGAGTTCCTTTATTCACATAGCAGCCATGTTGGGGTAGTGCAGGCTGCAGCCTGTGACAGGGCAAACATTCCTTTGGCTTCACACACCCCAGATAAGGACTCCAGGAAAGTCGATGCCATGGCCAAGAAACTATACTTGGCATCCTCTTTGGGACTCAGGCAGGCAAATTATATGGCCTATACAGCCAGGTACCATAAGTCCAGGTGGGATACGGTTCTGGAACTGGTTAAAAAAGCCTCCCCCCAGCTAGCCAAAGAGCTGGAGGAGGTGGCTGCGGATGGAATTGAGGCATCCAAAGTACAATTTCACGCTGCTGTCTACTCTTAACGATGTGGCATCCAGAGTCATGGCTACATCTGTGTCTTTCAGAAGGCATGCTTGGCTCAGATGTACTAGCCTATCACAGGACACCCAGTCCAAGGCTATGGATTTTCCTGTAGTTGGTAACTCTCTGTTTGGGGAGCAGACAGAGGCTTACATGAAGAAAATGGACGCATATAGAACCTCTTACAGGAGTGCACAGGCCAAGGAAAGGCAAGCCACTCCTCAGAAGCAGCAGTCCAGGGGAAGGGGCAGGCCTTTTAACCAAGCCCAGGCCTCCTTGTCTTACCCACAAAGGGGGGTTTTTCGAGGGAGGGGGATGAGCAGGGCTGCTTGTTCCTCCCAGTCTAAGGCTCCTGCCAAGCAGACACCCTGAAGTGTCAGCCCGGGTAGACACTTCAATCCAAGTAGGAGGCAGACTGGCTTACTACTTTCAGGCCTGGAAGTCTGTTACCTCAGACAAGTGGGTCCTGGAAGTAGTAAGGCAGGGACTGGCCCTCAGCTTCAAAAGGTGCCCAAAAAGGAGGGCCAAGTCTTTTCCACCTGCATCAATTTCAGAAACCCTTGCCCTAGAGGCAGAGGTTTCCTCTCTCCTGGCTCTCAGAGCCATAGAGAAGGTTCCTACTCAACACAGGGGAAAAGGCCTGTACTCCAGGTACTTCCTCACCCCAAAGAAAACAGGGGAGTGGGGACCCATCCTGGATTTAAGGTATCTGAACAAACACATTTCAAAACCCAAATTCAAAATGGTAACTCTGGGAATAATCCTTCCCTCTTTAAGGCCAGGAGATTGACTAGCATCCCTGGACTTCAAGGATGCCTACTTCCATATCCCTATAAGGTGCTCCCACAGAAAATACCTCAGGTTTGAGTTGCCTTCAAGCCATTATCGGTTCAAGGTTGTGCCTTTTGGCCTAACATCAGCTCCAAGGTTGTTCACAAAGTGCCTTGCAGTAGTGGTGGTTTACCTCAGAAGACAGGGTATCACCATTTTTCCATATCTGGATGACTGGCTCCTAGTAGGGCAGTCATCAGACCAGGTCAGGTTAGCTCTGCAAACCACTCAGGACTTGCTCAGTTCCCTGGGGTTTCTTCTCAATCTGCCAAAATCTGTCCTCGACCCAGTACAGCTTCTCACCTTCATAGGGGTGGAGTTGGATACTATCCAAGCAAAAGCTTTCCTTCTTCTGGCAAGGGAGAAGGCCTTAGTAGACCTCGCTTCCTCCTTTCGGCCTCAGGTTTCTCTTCCAGCGAGACAGTTCCTCCAACTCCTGGGCCACATGGCAGCCTCCACTGCAGTGGTGCAGGGAGCCAGATTTCAGATGCGGGACATTCAGTTCCATCTAAGGTCCTTTTGGTCACAGAGAACAGATTCTCTCACCAAACTGATTCCAGTGACCCGAACTCTGGTCCAGGCTCTCCACTGGTGGCTGGACCAGGACAACCTCAGGCAAGGGGTTCTATTTCTCCCTCAACTTCCATCAGTAGTACTGACTACGGATGCTTCTCTCCTAGGCTAGGGAGCCCACCTGGGAGCCCTAAGAGCTCAGGGGATCTGGTCCCCGCAGGAGTCTCTTCTTCATATCATCCTTCTGGAACTCGGCAGTTTTTCTAGCCCTTCAGACCTTTTCGGATTCAGTCAAAGGCAAGGTGGTCCAAGCCAGGACGGACAACACTGCCACAATGTGGTATGTCAACAAGCAGGGAGGCACTCGGTCCATGGCCTTGTGCACAGAAGGTATGAAGATTTGGTCTCTGGCCTATTCCCCTTCAGACTTCCCTGGTAGCAGTTCATCTTCCAGGGAAGGACAATGTGCTGGCATATGCCCTGAGCAGGATTTCACAGGGGCATCACAAATGGTCCTTGAATCCTCACATTCTGAGGATCATTTTCTCCAAGTGGGGCATTCCAGAAATAGATCTGTTTGCAGCACCAGACAATCATCAGCTTCCTCTGTTTTGCTGCAGACCTCCAGTCCTGGGGACAGTTCCCCAGGATGCCCTCATTCTGAACTGGAAGGGCAGGTTTCTCTATGCCTTCCCTCCTTTCCCTCTCCTGTTCAGAGTTCTAATCAAGATAAGAACTCAACTCTGCACAGTGATACTGGTGGCTCCAGATTGGGCCAGACAACCCTGGTATCCTCTACTGCTGTCCTTGGCTGTCTCACGTCCCCTGTCTCTTCCCAGGAGATACAGTCTTCTCTCCTCCTCCCAGGGGCAGATCTGGTACCCCAATCTCCAGTCTCTCAACCTCAAGGCCTGGCTCTTGAAGAGTTAGAATATGCAGCTCTACATCTCTCTCTCAGGGAGTTCTGGATATTTTGAAGGTCTCCAGGAAACCTTCCACTAGAAAAACTTACAATTCCAAATGGAAGAGGTTCAGTATTTGGTGCTCTCAGAAAGGTACTGTGCCTGATTCTGCAGGCATGTCCACAACCTTAGATTATCGAGCTCATCTGAATAGTCTAGGCCTTAGGCCCGTCACTCTGAAGGTTCATCTAGCAGCTGTTTCTGCATTCCTTTCAGCAGGGAAGGGCTATTCCCTGGCATCTCATCCGGTTTTCCGGAAGTTTTTCAAAGGCCTGGTTCACATTCACCCTCCCTTTAGGGGGCCTACTCCGCCTTGGGATCTTAATGTCTGCATTGCTCAGCTTATGCAGCCACCCTTTGAGCCTATGGCTTGGCTGAATTGAAGTACTTGACCTGGAAAACTGTGTTCCTGGTAGTTATTACTTCTGCCAGGCAGATTAGCGAATTACAGGCCCTGTCAGTTGAACCTGACTTCATATCCTTCCATAGGGATAAAGTGGTCCTAAGAACTAATAGGAGGTTCTTGCCTAACGTGGTATCGGATTTTCACCTAAACCAGTCTGTGTCTCTTCCTGTATTTTTCACTGACCACTTTTCCCCAGGGGAAGGAAGATTTCACAGTTTTGATGTTAAAAGGGCACTTAGCTACTACATAGAGCATACTAAGGCATACAGAAATGACTTTCTGCAGTTGTTCCTCACTTATGGTGAAGTGGGGAAAGGTAAGCCTGCCACTAAGAAAACTATTGCCAGGTGGATTGTTTCCTGTATACAATTTTGCTATGACAAATTGGGTTGAACACCCGCTTCAGGCTGAGAGCTCACTCGACTAGGGGTACAGCTGCTACTCTAGCTGCGGCCAGAGATATACCCTTGTTAGAGATCTGTAAGGCAGCCACCTGGAAAACAGTACATACATTCACCAAGCATTACTCTCTGGACATCCAGGCTAGGAGTGATGCTAGGTTTGGCACAGCAGTACTGCAGAGCCTGTTCCTCAAGTAGGTTCTGCATTCCCTCCTCCATAGGGAACTGCTTGTAGTTCAGATTATGTCTGATACAGCAAGACTTCATGTTGTTTGAAGAAAAATTACTCACCATAGTAATGTTGTTTCTTCTAATAGAGTCTTGCTGTATTCAGACCTCCCCCCTCGCCTCCCCTCTCAGAACCTGTTTTTGGGAAGTGGGTTGGCAGGTACAGTGTTGCACCTCAGGGGTGTACCTTGTACCCTCCCTCTTGGTCGGGTAACTGTTATTTGTGTTGCATAGTTTGAATTGTCACTACCTTATTTCTTCTTGGGTTCTCGACTTCAGTCTTTTTTGGACCCCAAAAAGTATTTTGCCTTTTGGCTATGTGTTCAAACAATTTCCACATTTTAGTGTTAAGTTAGTTAGTTGCTTGTAAGAATCTGACGGTTGCGCTTGTAAGTACCACAGACAGAGGTTTGAAAACTGAGCTCGAGCTCAACGTTCCATGCTTCTGCATGGAGTTAACTCTTTCCTCTCTGGGGCAGTTCAAGTGCTGGGTCTAACTGCATTATGTCTGAATACAGCAAGACTCCATTAGAAGAAAGATTACTACGGTGAGTAATTTTTTCTTATCGCATACTTACTGAACGTTAGAAACACTCTGACAGTGCAGCCACTCATGATACAATAGTCTCCTCTACTGCCACTGCGTAATGAGTGGCTAGATTGTGTTGAGGGTGTTCCTGAGTCCAGGAATGATGCAGTGGGAGTTGGTTAAGAAATGTAAACTAACATGTTTTTGTGTGGTAGCACCAGTATGGTGGGCACTCAGTCTTTCACTTTTAAAAAGAAAAAGGGATCTGAATTAAACTACCAGCTGCATAAACAGTCTCTATATAATGTGAACAATCATAAAATGTGTTAATCGGGCCCAAAGGGTGATTTCGCAGTCACTGCGCGAAATCACTTTTCGGGACCAAGTAACGAAATGACAGTGAGAGCATTCAAGAGAAGGGATCCCAAAAACCCCATGTTGAAAATTTGGTGCAAAAATTCCAGTAAATGACTGTTTTAAGAGCGTGCGTTGCGCAGTTCCTACGCACGCTCGTAAGTTCGCCAATTTTCAATATTTTCACTCCAGATTTTCAATATTTTCGATATTGCCATTTCACCACACCTCCTTATGAGCAGTACAGCTGTCATTTTTCACATCTTGCCCAAAACGTGTTTCCGCCCATGTAGTGCACAGTGGCGCAGTCGGTGTGCGAAATCAATGTATGGGACACATTATGAAATTCACAGTGACACTGTTCATGAGCAGAGGTCTTAAAATGGCTATGTTGAAAATTTAGTGAAAGGATTCCTAAAAATAACTGTTTTATAAGCGTGCGTTGCGCAGTTCCTACGCATGCTCGTAAGTTTGCGAATTTTCAATATTTTCACTCCAGATTTTCAACATTGCCATTTTATTACACTTCCTTATGAGCAGTACAGCTGTCATTTGTCACATCTTGCCCAAAATGTGTTTCTGCGCATGTAGCGCACAATGGCTCAGTCGGTGTGCAAAATCAATGTATGGGACACATTAAGAAAATCACAGTGACACTGTTCATGAGCAGAGGTCTTAAAAATGGCTATGTTGATAATTTGGTGACAAAAGTCCATAAAATGACTGTGTTACGAGTGAGCATTGCGCAGTTTCCACGCACCTTCATAAGTTCATGACTTTGTAATATTTTCAGTCCAGACTTTCATCAGTGGCATTTTTCCACACTTCCTTATGAACAGTACAGCTGTCATTTTTCACAACATGGCCGAAATGTGTTTTCACACTTTCAGCACAGATATGCGTGGTCGCTGTGGGAAATCATTGTTCGGGACAGATAAAAAAAATCGCAGTGACACTGTTCATGATTGGAGGTCCCAAAATGCCTGTGTTGACAATCTGCTGTAAAAAATCCCTAACTAATTACATTACAGGTGTGCGTTGCACAGTTTCTATGCACGCTCGTGACTTCACCAGTTTTTTTAATATTTTTACTGCAGATTTGCAACATTGCCATTTTTTACACCTCCCCATGAACAGTACAGCTGTCATTTTTCAGATCCTGTTCGGAATGTTTTTGCACCTGTGGTGCTAAATGTCAGATCGCCGTGCAAGCAGCTTTCGGCTAACAAACTGATATTGCCACTGTTCATGAGGTGGGGTCACAAAAAAACCCATGTTGAAAATTTGGAGTGAAAATACCAACGAATGCCTGAGGTATTAGGGTTTCCAACCATAACGCCCCACCCTGTAGAGAATGACAGGCATCACGGACTTAGGATTCTTGCCTGTAATGCTCATACCATTCCACACCGTGCAGCCAGTGAGAGGCATCGAGGTATGCCTTGGACTCTTCGGCCCCAAAGTTCATCCCATTCTCCTATACCGCACCCATCTCACCGTATTTCCTGATGGAATGGGGTTCGCATAAGTGCCAAAGACCCCAAGGCACACCGTGACACTTGTCAATGTCTGCAGGGTGGGGTGTGGTGAAATGGCGTGGCCGTTTTGCCTGACGACCCAAAGGCACAGTCCAATGCCTGTCACTCTCTGAAGGGTGGTGGTGGGGTTGGCTTCAGTTCAATACTTCACTGCCATTCCTATTATGCAGCTCTGTAACTTCTACACTGCCAATGCCAGCAAGCAAACATTCGACATTGACAAATGCTTGTTTAAACTAGGGACACTTTGAGGCCTAAGGAGGTTTCCATTTAAAGGAGTAGTGCAATGAAAAATGTTTTGCAAAAAAGCTAATTTCGTCTGCAATTACAGTAAATGTTATCACATCTGTCAAATTTATTTTTTGGGTTCCTTCTCTGCTGTGTCCCATGATTTTTTTGTTTGTTTGTTCAGTACTAACTGTTGCCAGATCTACAGTGCTATGTCTAAGCCAAATGTCTCGGCTGTCTATTTATTTATTTGCAACAACAGTACAAACAAACGAAATAACATTTATAAAATTCTCAGATTGTGGTGCAGCTAGAAAATGTTACCACCAAATAAAACTGGAAGGTGCCTGGAATATTTTGTGGTGAAAAATGGTAGGGTCAGATCTTTTGCACAATTTCAGTGCACTGCTGCTTTAAAACTCTAGCCTTCTGATTGGTGGATCAGGGTTCTGGCCTGGGACGATATTGCAGTACTTTGGTACAGGCTGGACTGCCTTTGTTTTACTTCACTCAGCTTCATTGTAAGATTTATTACTTTATCAGTCTAAATTAGCAGCCTGTTTTTTATGATAATGAAAATATTATAGATCTTCTTTATAACACAGTAAAACCCTTCCCTTTAGAACTGAGCCAGGCCCATAATATGGCAGTTAAGAAATCTTCCACAGCCTCAGCGTCTGTCCGTTTCCACCCAACTTCAAACAGACCTGTTGTCAAGGTCTGGGCTTGCACTACTTTGCACTACTAACCTCCATTGCTCATTGTTCCAACCATGGCTCATTGATCCCAAATTCAGGATTAGAACTAATTAATCCCTCTGCTGTGCAACACTATGGCTTTAAAATGAATAAAGTCCCCCTCCCCCATTTCTCTAGACTGCTGATTCTGCGCTTAAAGCTACTCTCCCACTGCATTCCTGACCCCTGCTCCAAGATGTTGATGGTATTGTTTTTGCACTATAGTTAGTGTAGCTTAGCATGTGTGTCAGTATGATTCCTTAACATATTTCCACAGGGCCTTGTCAAGAAATGACATTCAAGGCAAATCTAAACTTCTGCTTGAACAGTTTGCTTCTCTGCAGGGAAAGGTACGTATTTGTCTACCAACTTGTTGAAAAAATTGTCCACAGTGCACACTAACAGTTTGTATAGTGACATTTTGACTATAATGCCGTGCAACACCTAAACTGGGTTGTTGTAAAGTAGTAAGCCTCTTTCCCGAGGACTTTATTGCTAGACAATACACTGACGATTAGAGCTTGAGCTGCAGGCAGGTGCACTTAGGAATCGGGAAAGGTTTGTGTATTGTGTAGCAGCTATGCCGGAGTGGCATGTTTATTGTTGTTACCAGCTGGTTGAATTTTTAAAAAATGTTTAAAAGGAATGGAAAAAAAAAACCCTTGCTGAAGAACAGGCAAGTGCAACATTAGCTGGCTAATCACACTTACTGCTCCCTCCCCATTTTAATTCCGAAGGCCTTCTGTTCCCACATACACTGTCGGTTTCTTTATTTATTTTAGTTTGATAACCAGATAGGTGTGCTGGCATGCTGCCAGGTGCCTTTTTCAGGTACAACCTGAGTACAGTAGAATACAAGTCAAGACAGTGGCACAAGTATATAAAAAACAAATACATGCTACATAACAACATGACATGGTGCAAGCATAAACATTAAAAAGCACAGTAACTCTATAAAATTGGTAAATTATGCAAAACGTGCAGACAGAGTACTGGAGATGTTCCTTCAGTTTAGCAGCAAAAGCTGTAGGAGTGGGAACAGATCTGATTGACGGGATAATATTCCAGAAAGACACTGCTCTATAGCTGAAAGAGTTGGTGCCATGCTCTCATTGATTGATTGTAGAATTGTCTGAGGTTGCCAGTATAGAATTTCTCAATAAATATTTGATCAAAACTTCTTACCCATACAGATTAGTTTATTTTGAATGTATATAGTGCATTTTAGACATGTCCAGATAAAATGAAATCGACAATATCAGCTATATAAATGTAACCACTCTCACCTGCAAGACTTGTGACTCAGCCAGGTAGAGACAGAGTGGTTGGGTCTTTAGACCTTCAGGTGAAAGGTGCCTGGGTATAGTTGTGAGTAAAGGGGTTTGGATAGTTTTATTTATTTAAAAATTGGTAACCAGGAAAGGCACGCTGAGCTGAGGCTCGTTTCCAGGTGCGAACCGGGGTTAGGGAACAGTGCACCCACCAGTGGGGATCCCTGAAACTAGATAAGGCTCCAGAGCCAGATGAAATGCACCTGAAGGTGCTCAGGAAATTGGCATTGGAACTAGCTGAACCCCTGGCAGACCAAATCATTAAGTCAGGGGTGGCTCCAAAAGATTGGAGGGCAGCGGATGTGGTCCGTTCTACAAGGAATGAAACTAGGAGCAACTGGGAGACTACAGGTCATCTGTCTTTTTTTTTTTTTTTTTTTAACTTTTTATTTATAGATTTTATGGCAACAAGTGTCGTAACCCACACTGAGTAAAGTAATAAAGCATCAATTGCACACTATTGTGTGATATACAGATAGATTATAGTTTACCGCATTTGTTACAAGATAAGGGGAGAATTCCCATATTTATTATTTATTTTTTTTTGTATAATCAGTAAGTCATTTCACTTAAAGCAACACTGTCAGTGCCAGTATATGATCTACCAGTAACTTATTAAGTAAATGTGCACCGGCCAACAAGCCTTCGTGTTATATTCTATAAATAATAAAAGCTTCATAATCCCCTCAGCCGACCCACCCCTCCACCAACATCCTATTGTAACAATCTTAAGTATTGAGAACTTTAACTCCAAGCTGATATATCTACCTCTCTGCAAGACTAACTTAAAACTTTGCAGTTTAACCCTGCAGTGCCAGTTAAAAGAATGAGTTGTAATAGGCATATTTAGTTACAAGTATTCTTTCCTCTCTTAAACTACAGCAAATACCTTATAGAGACGTGTAGTTGTTTTGTTTAGTAGAGCTGGATAAGCTCTCCTTCCCTTCAGAAACTAAAAGGAAAAAAGATTGTGATATCTTCAAAGCATTTAGTATACTACTGTTAACAAAGTCCACATAAGTCAAGAGTGCCCAGAGTCCGAATCCGAGGAGGGATTTCCATCTCTAACAGCCCTCTCTGCCTCCAACTTATCCAACAGTTTGGCTGCCTCCTTTGGATCGGTGTAAATGTAGGCCTTCCAACCTACCGTTACCGGGAGACGAGCTGGCATAAGGATACTTTTGGGCACCTCTAAATTCCTCAGCCTTCGGCGAATTTCATCAAAGCTTTTCCGTTTCGTACGAGTAGTGTAAGAAAGGTCCGGGAACAGTAGCACCCTGCTGCTCTCCACCTTGACTCCTCTTCTCCTCTGTGCCGCCTGGAGCAAGCGATCCCGTGCCACCATTGAAGCAGTCACCAACATTCTAGGGACATGGATATGTTGTTCATCCACACTGTCTGGCAGGTTCCTTGCCGCTTTAAATCTTGCCGGAAGGTCTTCAAGCTGGCTCGTCCCACCCACCCAGGTGGTAAAACTCTCGGCTCCGCCCCATGACGCCAGATCTTCCTTACCACTTGGAAGCTCAGGTTCCCTCCTTAACGCTCTGTGTCTAGACTGGATCCTAATTCTTCGGTTCACCCGAAACTTATTTTAAAATTTTCAAGACTTCGGTCAACTTTCTCCCTCGCGGCTGCGATGGATATTGATTCTGTAGACACGCACTAATTGGCCCTGGAAGTCCAGCTCGAATTGTTCAAGTACCCAAGCTGATAGATATGCCAGGAGATCATCCCCCTCTACCTACTCCGGAATGCCAATAATACAAACATTTGCAGCTCTGGTCACGTTTTCTAAGTGTTCATTTCAGGACTTCAGGAGTGATTGTTCCTTAATGCAGGATGCCGCTGCAGCATGGGCCCGCTCTGACATGCGTTCCGCACCTTTTGCCGTGTCCATAACTCAGTCCAATTTCTGCTCCTCTGCTACCATTCTATCATTGTAGACATCCATTTTCTTATCCATCTGCTGTACAGTTCTCGTTAGTGTGGTCATGGCCGTTTGCAGCGAGTCTAGGGATGCCGGTCCTGCACCCTCTGGGCATTGCTCAACAGGAGTAGTCGAGGTTTTACAGTCCCTGCTTTCTGATCTGTCGTTTTTCTCCCCATTGTCTTGGATTGCAGCTAGAGTTAGTCTCTGTACCTCCGGTAAGCAAAGCAGGTAATCGCAGGTCTCTAGCAACAGGCAGAAAGGGGTAATTTTATACAATTTTGGATGCTTCGATAGGGAGTTCACTGAAAGTGCATCCTCACAGTTAGACAGCAAGCCACACACCCCCAGGCCCATCAGTCTTGCCTCCATTGTGGGCAAACTAGTGGAGACACTAGTCATAGAAGACCTGGTGGACTACCTTGAGAGAAATGGGCTCCAGAATAGTAAACAGCATAGGTTTGTGGCGGGGGGGGGGGTGCTTGTCAGACCAACCTGATAATGTTCTTTGACTGGGTGACTAGGGCAGTGGAAATGGGATGAACAGTGGATTTATTCTAGTTTGACTTCAGTAAGGCATTCAACTCGGCGCCACACAAAAGATTGTTGAAGAAGTTGGGGGATCTGGGTGCAGCGATAGACTTCATTAGATGGATGGGTAGCTAGCTCGGTGGACACAGCAGAAAGTGGTGATAAACGTGAGGAGAGGGAGGTCCTGAGTGGGGGAGTAACAGGTTTTAGTCCTGGGTCCTGTCCTTTTCAATGTGTTCTTCAGCGACATAGAAGGAATACAGATCAAGATGTATGTGTTTGCAGGTGACTCTAAACTCTGTGGCAGGATAGCCAGCAAGGAAGTGGTGAGGGAGCTGCAGAGGGGCATGCAAAGGTTAGAGAGGTGGTCCAAGGTCAAGAAGTTCAAATTGATGCACATGTGGAATAAGAACCCCAGGAGAGATTACTGGATTAGAAGGGATCAATTGGACACTTCATCTGACAAGACAGACCTGGGAGTCATCGTAAATGACTCCCCAAAACAATCTAGCCAGTGCAGCTAGGCCTACAGCAAGGCTACCAGAATGTTGGATTTTATTGGAAGGGGGTCTGATCGCTGGAGTGGAAAAGGGAATACCTCTGTATAGATCACTGGTGAGGCCACAGCTGGCATACTATATCCAGTTCTGGAATCTCCAACTAAGAAAACACAAAGACGGGCTGGAAATGGTGCATTGTGCAGTAACCGAAATGATTCAGGGCCAACAGGGTAGATTCTTCGAGGATCAGGTTAAGGCTCTGAACATAAGACTAGAAGGGAGAAGTGGGTATTTTATGATAGAGACCTTCAAGTTCCTGAAAGGAATAAACAAGGTACACTGCGAAGAGGTATTTGGCAGGAATGGCAAAGCAAAATCACAGGGACACCAGTGGAAGCTGGTGGTGGGGAAGGGGGATTCAGAAGAGACATGAGAAACTTTTATTTTAGAGAGAGTGGTTGAGCCATGGAACAGCCTACCAGAAGAGGTGGTGGGTGCAAGGACCATTAATGGATTCAGAGATGGCTGGGGCCGAGTAAAAGATGTAGTAGTACTCTGGCATAACAGTAGGGGAGGGGTAAGGGGAGTGAGTCGATGGCAAAAATCCTGACTAGACAACAGGTCATGGGATAGGATAGTATATAACAGAGCAGACTGGACAGACCAGTGTTTTCTTTCTGCTGACATTTTCTGTGATTCTATGATCTTTCTAACACTAGGTTGCCAGGGTGCTTCTCCCTAAATGCATGACTCACACCCACAGTGGCAGGGAACCTGATACTTGAATACCTCAATAGCCTTGTGCAGTACTTTTATACGATCATAACAAGCAAGACAATAATAAACAAGGTGTCAGTAAAGATGGGATAGGGTTAATTAGGGGGCACAGCACTCAAGAACAAGGTTCTGGAAGGGGAGGGTAGGGTAAATCGGGTCTCTATTGAAACCCATTGTGTCCCACCAAGTGCACAAGCACTAACTACAACAGCACAAGGGATATAACATGATTTTCCATCCAGGGAGAGGGTGCTTGTCCAAGATGTCTAGCCACATGTGACTTTGGCATCTAAGGACAATTCTGGAGACTCTGGAACCTTTGACTTACAGGGTTTGTGTAGGTCAGCAGATCATAACCGTCACCTGTTCCTCCACCAGCATTGTCAGAAGACCGCCTTCTAGAACAGGAGGATAATGAGAATTTCGCTCCTGCCCTGGCTCAAGTGCCTTCATCAGTTCTGGCAGTAGCTGTTCCTGAAATCCTTGTTATACCCACACCTGCTGCTCCAGATTGAAGTTATCCATCAAGGCAGCGCAAGCTACCACAGAGACTTGATCTGTGAACAAGCCTTTCATGGTGCCACTGAACTACATTTTTTGTTAAAGTTTTTATCACAGGAAAATAATCCCCAGAGCTTGTCAAGGTCTTAACAGGCCCCTTCAGCCTTTAACATAAGATATAATTGTTTTGTAGACTAGTTTCGCCTAAGAGTGAGGAGTGTTGTAGATGTGGTACTGATCTTAAGAAAGTATCTAAGAAGCCATCTAACTTGTAGTCCTGTAGTGAGCAATTAGTAGTCCTTGAAGACTCGTCTCATGCTCAGTCTGAAGCCCTATAGCCTTTTGTCCTTGTGTAGTAGCCTTTGTCCTTCGTCTGAATAAAAATGGCAACCTGGTAACATCTCCCTGCATCTGTGTCCTTCTGTTCCCCAATCCAAGAATATTATATTTATTAACAGAAAAAGACTTGTGGTCCATCCAAATTGCCTAGTCCCTAACAGGCTCTCAAGTCTGTAACAGTGATTAGGCCTCTAGCAAATCAGTCATTCCATAGTTATGCTTGAACTCAGCCCCCTCCCCCATTTTCTGCAACCTCTTCCCACTTCAGCCTCACTAGTCCCATGTGTCTCTTCCACCCCCTCTGCCAAAAAAAGTTTGCCTGTTTGCTCATATTGGCTAGCTCCACTGGCAGACAGTTCCACTTTCCACCACCCTCTCCATGAAGAAGTATTTCCTTATGTTCCCCGTGCCAGTTTAGAGGTGTGTGGCTCCTTGTGATGAACCTCTTGCTAAGCTTAAATAGTTGCTGGCTGCCCAACTTCTTTACACCCTTGAGATGCTTGAAGGTTTCAGTCATGTCTTTTCTCTCTCTCTCTCTATATGTGTGTGTGTGTGTGTGTGTGTGTGTATATATATATATATATATATATATATATATATATATACATATATAGCTATGTATCTCTTCTGGTCTCCAGTAAATATGTATTGAGGTCCTCCAGTCATAAGTTCTACCCTGCTGGCTGTGAATTGTTTTAGTCTCTTTCATTTGGATCTTCTCTAAGTAGTTCTTGTCCTTTTTTAGGAAAGGATTTCGGATCTGTGCACAGTACTTCAAGTGCGTCCTCACCAAGTGCGACAGGGTTGAATTGGGCCCTATCCCAGTTGTTCTGGAGAAAGACTTTAAATGCAAGGGTCTGTTTTATTCTCTCCTTTTCTGTCTCTTGTCTGTCTGGTTGCACAACCAAATTTTCTCATGAGACCTAGGACTTAATCACCCCGACGGTCTTGCAATTCTCTGCCTCTCGTTATCTCTCTACCCTCTCTTGTTGTTCTGTCTTTCAAACCCCAGGAAATCTTACTGTATTCTGACAATTGCAGTATGGTCTCACCATAGGATTGCCCCGGAGCCGAAATGGTTAATTGAACCTATGCTAATGATGGAATGTTAGGCTCGAGCTCAGTTTTCAAATCTCTGTCCCTGGTTGCGCCTCTGCAACCATCAGATTCTTTACTCTGCTTGCCTCAGTAAGATGTCTCCGGAAAGCTCTCCTTCACTTCATCTGAAGAAGTTTATTTCTTGGTCAAATTTAAAGTCTTTGTTATTTTATTCGATTTTTGAAGCACTGTCCTTGGTTTACAGGTAGATTTAGTTAGTGTCAAATTGGTAAGTTTTATCGGTCCCTTTCCGGTTTTCCCTAACCGGGAGGGAGCCAAGCCTTTATTTGGTATTTTAACTGTCTAATTACAGCATTTTTACCATCCGTTAAGGTAGTTTAGTTAAATTTAGTTCTTGTTTTTAACTAAGGTAATTCTTGGTTTATTTCGGTTCTGACTAACCGATAAATGTCACAGCCTAAGAAACGAACGGGACCCACAGGTTTCCAGCATTGTTCAGAGTGTGGGGAACCGTTCACTAAAGCAGATCCTCATTTAATTTGTGTTATTTGTTTGGGGTTTGACCACCTCAAGGAGGATTGTGAGATTTGTAAGAATTTCCCTCAGTCAACGCTTGATAGGTGATTTAAATGACTACAGGAGAAAATGTCTGAGAAAACCGCTGAACCGGTAGCAGACACTCATAAGGAACTGGGAACCAGCCCTCCGTGACAAGGGTGACTCCTCCACTACCAGAAAAAGACTTGCCGAACTGGCCGCTGACCCGGCTCACTCTGGCAAAAGAAAGAGAAACACTCAGCTGTTGAACCACAACCGAAGACATCGGTTCCAACTGCTGAGGAGATAGCAAACTCGATTTGCATTATTCAGTCCTTACAAACCAACCCGGTTCCGGCTGAAAAGAGACCACAGTTGGTTTCTGCAGGTTCTGCTTTGGTTCCCGGTTCTGGGGAACTTGAAGGGGATGTTGGAACAGGGGATGATGAAGAATAAGAACGAGAACAACCAATTGAACTGGATATCTCCCCGGATCCTCACAGACCTGATTCCCCTGATAAAGGGAACTGAGGATTATACATCCCATTTTCAATTTATTAGACAGGTGGCTCTGTTCTTGGACCTCCCCACTCAGGAATCTACTGATGATGAGGAGGAGGAGCAAGATTACAGAGAAATGATGGATGTGCCAACTTCAGGAAGAGTCCAGTTGCTTATCCACAAGTCCTTACAGAAACCGGTATTGAAAGTACTGCATACACCCACTTCCATTCCACCTCTGGAAAGAAAGGTGGATAAGAAATACTGGGTAGCTAAGGGTGGGGCAGAATTTTTGTTTGGCCACCCTAGCCATGAAGAAGTGGTACAGACTGCAGCCTGTGATAAGGCTGGCATTCCTTTATCCTCAGATCCTCCTGACAAAGACTCCAGAAGGATGGATTCTATCGCCAAAAAGCAGTATCTTGGGTCTTCTCTGGCAATAAGACGGGCTTCTTATATGGCCTATGTGGCACGGTATCAAAGAGCTTTGTGGAATACTGTTTTGGAGATCACAAAGTCAGTGCCGGCTCCCATGGCAGCGGGTTTGGAGGAGGCTGCAAAGAGGGGCATAGAGGCATCTAAGGTGCAGTTTAGAATGGCAGACACTAATGATACTGCTGCCAGGCAGGTGGCCTCTTCTATATCTTTACATAGGTTAGCATGGCTCAGGACAACTAACCTGACACAGGACACTCAGTCCAAAACAATGGACGTTCCCTGAGAGCCTCTGTCTCTGGTCAGCAGACAGAGGCTTACATGAAAAAATGGAAGATTACAAGACAGCTTACCAAAGTGCTGCTGCAAAAGAGAAATCCTCTACACCCCATAAGCAGCAAGTCAGGGGTTCCAGAGGTAGGCCCTATAGGCCATTCTTTCAGCCCCAAGCTTTTCCTCAGTATCAGCAGTACCAGCACCAGAGGGGCTACTTCAGAGGCAAGGGTAGAAGGGGTGGTAACGGATAGCCTCTAGCACTCAGTCAGCTTCACAACCTAAGCAGACCCACTGAGGAGTCTGCTCGGGTTGCCTCCCCAGTACCAGTAGGGAGCAGGTTGGCCCACTGCCTTCAGGAATGGAAATCCATCACTACAGACAAGTGGGTCCTGGAGGTAGTGGGCCAAGGCCTGGCCCTTAGCTTCAAACTAAAACCAAGGCTGAGGGCAAGAGTTTTTTGACCCTTCTCACTAGCAGAAAACCTGTTGCTGGAGAGGGAGGTATTGAACCTACTTTCTCTAGGGACACTAGAGCCAGCTCCTCTGCAACAGAGGGGCAAAGGCCTATTCAAGGTACTTTTTTACTGTCAAGAAAACAGGGGAGTGGTGACCCATACTGGATCTCTGTTATCTGAACATGCACTTACTGAAATCAAAATTCAAAATGGTCACTCTGGCTACAATTCTGCCCATTTTAAGGCAAGGAGAGTGGTTTGCATCCGTAGATCTCAAGGATGCTTACTTCCATATCTCAATAAGGCAGTCACACAGAACATTTCTCAGATTCAAGCTGCCCTCAGGCCATTACCAATTCAAGGCAATGCCTTTCGGTCTCACTTCTGCTCCAAGGGTGTTCACAAAATGCTTGGCTGTGGTTGTGGCACACCTAAGGAGAATAGGAGTGGCAGTATTTCCCTACCTGGATGATTGGTTACTGGTAGGGAAAAATCCTCACCAGACCAAACAGTCCCTGGCACTTGCA
Source organism: Neoceratodus forsteri (assembly GCA_016271365.2). Taxonomy (NCBI): domain Eukaryota; kingdom Metazoa; phylum Chordata; order Ceratodontiformes; family Ceratodontidae; genus Neoceratodus; species Neoceratodus forsteri. Next base: position 779,770,775 of record CM057455.1, on the reverse strand, counting down.
CAGGATCTCCTGCGATCCTTGGGGTTCCTAATAAATCTGAAAAAGTCAGTGCTGCAACCAGTGCAGCTCCTAGAGTTTATAGGGGCTCAACTGGATTCAGTAAAAGAAAGAGCTTTCCTTCCACAGGAACGAGCAAGAAACTTGGTGCAGTTGGCAAGCTCCTTTCAACCTAGCAGTCTCAGGGCTGCCAGGCACTTTCTGCAGCTGCTGGGCCATATGGCATCATCAACAGCTACAGTGTGAGGAGCAAGGATTCAAATGAGACATTCAGTATCATTTGAAACAGTACTAGTTCCAAAAGAAGGATTCCCTGTCAAAGCTGATTCCAGTGACCCAAAAACTTGTACAGGCTCTGCAGTGGTGGCTAGAAGAAGAGAACCTCAGGCAAGGGGTTCCCTTCCTGCAGGTACAACTTTCCAGGGTGCTTACCACGGACGCATCCCTCCTAGGTTGGGGAGCACACTCAGAGGAGTATACCGTCCACGGTTCGTGGTCCAAGCAAGAGTCCCTGCTTCACATCAATCTGCTGGAACTCAGGACAGTCTTGTTAGCACTGCAGGCATTTGCCAGCATGCTTCAAGGGCAAGTGGCACAGGTCCGGACAGACAACACTACTACAATGCACTATATCAACAAACAGGGAGGCACAAGGTCCACTCCTCTGTGCACAGAGGCTATGTCAATATGGACCCTGGTCTACTCACTAAATATCCAGTTGTCAGCTGTTCATTTGCCAGGTAAGGACAATGTTCTGGCAGATGCACTGTGCAGAATACATCAGGGCCACCACGAATGGTTCCTGAACAGTCATGTATTACAAGTAGTTTTCAAAAGGTGGGGGACTCCAGAGATAGATCTTGTCTCACCAAAAAACCACCAGCTACCAAGGTATTGTTGCAGACCACCAGTGACAGGGTCAGTACCACTGGATGCCCATAGCCCTGGATTGGTTGGGGAAGTTTCTGTATGCATTCCCTCCATTTTCATTACTGCTAAGGGTGCTGATCAAGCTCAGATCCCAGCCTGTCACAATTATCCTAATTGCTCCAGATTGGGCCAGGCAACCTTGGTGCTCCATGGTACTGGACATGTCAATAGCCAAACCAGTCAGCCTTCCCATGAGGCACAACCTACTGACCTCATCCCAAGGCAGGATCCTGTACCCGAACCTTCAGTCTCTCAGACTCAAGGCCTGGCTCTTGAGGACCTAGAGCATGCCAATCCACACCTTTCAGAGAGTGTTATGCAGGTCCTCAGGGTTTCTAGAAAACTTTCTACCAGAAAGATTTATTCTTCTAAGTGGAAAAGATTTTCTATATGGTGCAAAATTAGAAAGTTGAACCACAATCAGGCAGAACGGCTTGTGGTTCTGGACTACCTTACTCACCTGCATTCTCTAGGCTTATTGTCTTCCACACTGAAGGTGCACTTGACCACAGTCTCGGCCTACCTATCAGCAGGTACGTCATCATCCCCGGCCTCTAATCCGGTATTTAGGAGATTCTTCAAGGGATTGATTCATTTGCACCCACCCCACAGAACTCCCACTCCAGTATGGGATCTCAATATTTGCATAGCACAGCTTATGCAACCACCTTTTGAACCTATGGCAACAGCTGATCGTAAGTATGTGACTTGGAAGACTGTGTTTTTAGTTGCCATTACATCTGCCAGAAGGATCAGTGAACTCCAGGCTTTGTCCATGGAGCCCGATTATGTGGCATTCCATAGGGATAAGGTGGTCCTTAGGCTAATAATAAATTCCTTTCAAAGGTGGTTTCAGATTTTCACATTAATCAGTCCATCACACTTCCAGTCTTCTTTACTGACCATTCTACTTCAGGGGAACGTAGGCTGCATAGCTTGGCTGTTAAGAGGGCTATCAGCTACTACTTGGAGCATACAAAAAGTCATAGAGGGGATAAGACCGAACTTTTTCTGACATATGGGGAAGTTGCGAAAGGCAAACCTGCCACAGAAAGGTCCATAGCAAGATGGATTGTGGCATGTATTCAGTTCTGTTATAGCAAGGTGGGTAAACAGCCCCCCCAAGGGCTCAGGGCCCCACTCTACCAGGGGGACAGCTGCATCTATAGCAGCTTTAAGAGATATCCCTCTGCTGGAAAGCAGCTACCTAGAAAACAGTCCATACATTCACTAAACACTATTGTCTGGACACACAAGCTAGGATTGATGCTAGGTTTCACACAGCAGTTTTGCAGAGCTTGTTTCCTAAATAGGTCCTCTGCCCACCTCCAAAGGCACTGCTTGGGTAGTCTGCAATTGTCAGAATACAGTAAGATTTCTTGGGGTTTGAAGAAAACATTACTTAACCGTAGTAATCTTGTTTCTTCTAAGGGAATCTTACTGTATTCTGAGCTCCCACCCTTCCTTCCCTGCTAGGACCTTCAGGACCCTGCACACTGCTTTTTGTTATGTTGGAAACCTGTGGGTACCTAGTATTTTGTTGGGCATCTGCTGACTTGAGTCTTAATGATGCCCTTGTTATTTGAGGGTATTTGTTCTTACCCTGTTTATGGTATTTTTAGCACAAGTTAAGTAAGCTTAGAGTTTTTAACTTCTGCATGCTTCATAAGAATCTGACATTTGCAGAGGTGCAACCAGGGACACACCTTCACAAGGACATTAATCAAATTGAGGCAGTCCAGAGAAGGTCAACTAAAATGGTGCAGGGACTGCATCAGAAAACATATAAGGACAGATTAACGGAGCTCAATATGTATACCATAGCGCAAAGGAAGGAGAGAGGTGATATGATCGAAACATGCAAACTCCTTAAGGGCATTAACAAGGTGAAAGTGTCTAACATGTTTCAATATAAGAAAAATAGCAGGAAAAGAGGACACAGCATGAGATTAAAGGGAGGCAGATTAAGGGGTAATGTGAGGAAGTTACTTTTCACAGAAAGGGTGGTGGATGCATGGAACGGCCTACCTCAGGAAGTGGTGGATATGCATACAGTGCAGGGCTTCAAATAGGCATGGGATAGGCATAAGGGAGCAATACAGACGAGTATGAATAGATAGGCCGTTGACAGAGCAAAGGCCACTGGAACATTTATAAGGTAGAAAAAGAAATGGGCAGACTGGATGGGCCTTGCGGTCCTTATCTGCTGTCAACTTCTATGTTGCTCCTGTCGCTGCATCTCTCTGCTCCTCGAGTTGTTGCATTTCTTCTTTTCTCTGTTTCTAAACGTTGAATCTCTTTTCCTCTCTGCTGCATCTCCTCTCTTGTCTGTTTCTCCATCTCTGTTTGTTGTATAGCTCACCATTTGAGAAAAGGCAGTCAGGCTTTCAGGTTCTGTCACTGCCTGTTCTTTTTTTTTTTTTTTCATCACTGGTGCTGGCTGTACAGTTTCAGCTTGGACTTCTGTCCCTGCTAGTTTGTCTGCCATTCTTTTGGTAATCACTCTCCACACCTTTCTGCTTTGCTTCCTTGGTACTAGGTCTAGTACCCACGCATAAAACTCCGTATGCACGGCATAATTCCCACTTAGGCTGACACCATCTGTCTTCAAGGCACAAGTCAGGAAGCATAGGAAAACCAAGGGGCAATTTCAAAATTTGCAAATAGCGTTTAATTTTTCTCAGTAACAGCAAAATAAAAAACAAAAATGATTTAGTATAACTGTTTACAAAGGCAGTACAAATGGAGAAAAGCAAGTCCTTTTTCTGAGGGTATCTCTTAATTCCAAGTTTGTGTCTCAGTCTCTTACTGTCCTTGTCTCTCTAGCAAAAGCATTGCTGCTCTTTTATAATTCTTTGTCTGGAAACTCGTTAAGAGAGCTTGCTTCTCACAGAATGTACTTGTAAGTTTAAAGAATGTTCTTGTCAGTTTCATTCCTTGCAGGTGCAGCAAAAAGAACACAGTGACACAAAATTGACATATTGTTTACAGTTCTGCAGAAGGCTTAAAAATTGCATCTCTGGTTAACCCCTTGAGTTCCAAATAGCTTTGCAATTTTTTCAACAGTATAACTATATACAGTGTTATTTATTTATTTATTTTTATTTAGTTGTTGTTGACCGGGTAAGTGCACTAGACAAATTCTGCCTACTGTATTTCATTGTTTAGAAGCTGCGGCTTCTATTACATTATTTTATTTTGACGTGGGACTTATATTCAAGGGCGGATACTATTTGTGAGTGGCTTCTTTTTTTTTACCAATTATTTTACCAGGTAAGACACACTAAGCTGAAGGCTTGTTTGCAGGTGCAACCTGGGAGCACGAGGAAGTTAAGCGACTTGCTCAGGGTCACACAGTATGCAAGTGGGGCCTGTGGGATTCAAACCCAGGTCTCCAGATTTGCAGCTCAGAGCCTTAAACCACTGTGCCATACTGCCTCCTCTTCTATCACTAACACTATGATATGAAGTCCAACTGAAATGCTATTACCGGTCATTGCTATTAGATGCTCCAAGTAAATGACATTTACATAAGTTACTGGTATATCCGATGTGCTGCAGTCGAGCTCTGTCTTACCTGTATTATTTCCCCGGAAACTGAGAATGGCAAAGCGTAAATGTTACAATCTGGACTTCAAACTTTTGGTTGTTAAACACACTGAACGGGAAGGCAATTGTCCGGTTGCCGAGTCTCTAAAGTTGGACGAGAAGCAGATACGCAAGTGGCATAAAAACAAAGAAAGGCTTCAGGCGATGACGTGGTAGCAACCAAAGGCCACGTGGTAGCAACCCGAGACACAGAAGCTTGCTCGCTTGCATCGTATGTCACTGGCATGTAGCGTTGTACTGTATAGGTGGTGGATATTATCGTGGTTACATACAAACACTGTTGTGCTTTGGGTATGTGGGTAAATGTGTATCAGTGGGGAATATGGAGCCCCATTCTGTACGACGGAGCAACAATCGTGGCAGCGGTAAGGAGCATAATGAAGCATAAACTGAATGCTGTTATCTAACGAAGTTGCAATGTTTTTCAGAGGTTTTTTTTTTTTTTTTTATTAAAGTGCTTAAAGCTTATAAACAGGGCAGCTTCTATTGCTAGTTCAGTAATCTGCGTGCTGCTTCAGTTCGGGGCGGGTTCTAGTTGAAGGTGGCTATAAAATGGAGAAATACGGTATTCAAACAACATGAAGTCTTGCTGTATTCAGACACAATGCAGTTAGCCCCAGCACTTGAACTGGAGAGGAAAGAGTTAACTCCTTGCAGAAGCATGGAACGTTGAGCTTGAGTTCGGTTTTCAGACCTCTGTCTGTGGTACTTACCAGTGCAACCGTCAGATTCTTTACTCCGCCTAACAGTGAAGTCGCTCCAGAGATTCCTCTGCTTGGTTTGGTAAAAGTAAAACGTTCAGTTTAAAACTTGTTCTTTATTGTTTTTTTGGATTTCCAGCCTCTGTCTACAGTACAGGTGTGTGGTAGATAGGTAGTGACTGTATTTTATTTTAAATAACTTGTAGAAATTGTTTGTTTTTTTTCGATTTCTTCCCGGTCGGTCCGGTTAGGAACCGACCTTGTGTTTCCTTCTAACTTTACATTTATTATTTTAGAGTGCTCTTCCAGTACCGATCGGTTTCAAAAGAAACAGGCTTTTTCTCAGTTCTTTTCCAAACCCGTGACACGGTGGTTACCGATCGGTTGGTATTACCTGGCTTGAACGCTTCTATAGGGTAATTTTGGTAGGTTGGCCATGTCTGAGAAACCCAAAAAAGAAAACCGGTCCCGCTGGGTTTCAACACTGTACTGAGTGTGGGGAGGCCTTTGCCAAGGCCGACCCCAACCTCATCTGTGTTGTCTGGGGTTTGACCACTTTCAGTCAGACTGCCAAATTTGCAAAAACATTTCTGAAACCACTCTAGAAAAAAGACTGAGCAGGTTGAAGGAAAGGGAGGCCGAGAAGTCCGTAGACCCAGATGGCCAGCCCGGTTCGGTTATGGCCAAACCTGAGGAGGTGCCTACTGACCTAGGCAGTACCTCCTTGGGCAAAAGGAGAGCCGCCTCTGAGGGGTCGGTTCCGTCCAAAAAGAAATGAAAGTCCGCCGGTTCGGATCCAGTACCGCTTACTCCAACCACGGACGAGATAGCCAAAGGGATTAATATTGTATAATCGCTTCGTCCGGTTCCGTCCGAACTGGTACCGCCGGTTAGGCGGTCGGTTCAGTCGGAACCGGCTTCTTCGGATTATGATCTGGATGCTTTCTATGAGGAATGGGAGGGAGATGAAGACTATCCCGATGATGACTACGACGGTGGGGGTCTGGATGTGGCCATTGAACCAGACATCTCCCCAGACAGACCCTCTGATGTCTCCCCTCCCAGGCTTTCTGAGTCCCCTTCTCACTTCTTGTTTTACAAGAAGGTGGCTGAAACCCTCCAGCTCCCTTTGGTTGAAGTTGGTGAGGAGGAAGAAGAGCCTGATTTTGTGGAGCTGGTGGACATCCCAGAGTCCAAAATGTTGTCTATTCCCTTCACAAGTCCTTGGAAACAGACACACAAGATTCTACAGACTCCTAACTCTTTACCTCCTGTAGATAAAAGAATGGACAGGAGATGCATGTTATCAGGCTCAGCTGCGGAGTTCCTTTATTCACATAGCAGCCATGTTGGGGTAGTGCAGGCTGCAGCCTGTGACAGGGCAAACATTCTTTTGGCTTCACCCCCCCCAAGACAAGGACTCCACCAAAGTCGATGCCATGGCCAAGAAACTACACTTGGCATCCTCTTTGGGACTCTGGCAGGCAAATTATATGGCCTACACAGCCAGGTACCAGAAGTCCAGGTGGGATACGGTTCTGGAACTGGCTAAAAAGGCCTCCCCCCAGCTAGCCAAAGAGCTGGAGGAGGTGGCTGCGGATGGAATTGAGGCATCCAAAGTACAGTTTCACGCTGCTGTCGACTCCAGCGATGTGGCATCCAGAGTCACGGCTACATCTGTGTCTCTCAGAAGGCATGCTTGGCTCAGAGGTACTAGCCTATCACAGGACACCCAGTCTAAGGCTATGGATTTTCCTGTAGTTGGTAACTCTCTGTTTGGGGCGCAGACAGAGGCTTACATGAAGAAAATGGATGAATATAGAACCACTTACAGGACTGCACAGGCCTAGGAAAGGCAAGCCACTTCCTCAGAAGCAGCAGTCTGGGTAAGGGGAAGGCCTTTTTACCAAGCCCATGCCTCCTCATCTTGCCCACAAAGGGTTTTTTTCTGAGGGAGGGGTAGAAGGGGGATGAGCAGAGCTACTTCTTCCTCCCAATCTAAGGCTCCTGCCAAGCAGACACCCTGAGGTGTCAGCCCAGGTCGACTCTCCAGTCCCAGTAGGAGGCAGGCTGGCTTACTACTTTCAGGCCTGGAAGTCTGTTACCTCAGACAAGTGGGTCCTGGAAGTAGTAAGCCAGGGACTAGCCCTCTGCTTCAAAAGATACCCAAAAAGGAGGGCTAAGTCTTTTCCACCTGCATCAGTTTCAGAAACCCTTGCCCTAGAGGCAGAGGTTTCCTCTCTCCTGGCTCTCAGAGCCGTGGAGAAGATTCCTACTCAACACAGGGGAAAAGGCCTGTACTCCAGGTACTTCCTCACCCCAAAGAAAACGGGGGAGTGGCAACCCATCCTGTACAGTGTCTAAGGTATCTGAACAAACATTTCAAAAACCCAAATTCAGAATGGTAATTCTGGGAATAATCCTTCCCTCTTTAAGGCCAGGAGATTGGCTAGCATCACTGGACCTCAAGGATGCCTACTTCCATATCCCTATAAGGTGCTCCCACAGAAAATACCTCAGGTTCAAGTTGCCTTCAAGCCATTATCAGTTCAAGGCCATGCCTTTTGGCCTAACATCAGCTCCAAGGTTGTTCACAAAGTGCCTTGCAGTAGTGGTGGCTTACCTCAGAAGACAGGGTATCACCATTTTTCCATATCTGGACGACTGGCTCCTAGTAGGGCAGTCTTCAGACCAGGTCAGGTCAGCTCTGCAAACCACTCAGGACTTGCTCAGTTCCCTGGGGTTTCTTCTCAATCTGCCAAAATCTGTCTTCGAACCAGTACAGCTTCTCACCTTCTTAGGGGTGAAATTGGATACTACCTAAGCAAAAGCTTTCCTTCCTCTGGCAAGGGTGAAGGCCTTAGTAGACCTCGCATCCTCCTTTCGGCCTCAGGTTTCTCTTCCAGCGAGACAGTTCCTCCAACTCCTGGGCCACATGGCAGCCTCCACTGCAGTGGTACAGGGAGCCAAATTTCAAATGCGGGACATTCAGTTCCATCTAAGGTCCTTTTGGTCACAGAGAACAGATTCTGTCACCAAACTGATTCCAGTGACCCGAACTCTGGTCCAGGCTCTCCAGTGGTGGCTGGACCAGGACAACCTCAGACAAGGGTTCCATTTCTCCCTCAACTTCCATCAGTAGTACTGACTACGGATGCTTTTCTCCCTAGGCTGGGAGCCCACCTGAGAGCCCTGAAGCCTCGCAGGGGATCTAGTGCAGGAGTCTCTTCTTCATATCAGCCTCCTGGAACTCAGGGCAGTTTTTCTAGCCCTTCAGACCTTTTCAGATTCAGTCAAAGGCAAGGTGGTCCAAGTCAGGACGGACAATACTACCACAATGTGGTACATCAACAAGCAGGGAGGCACTCGGTCCACGGCCTTGTGCACAGAAGGTATGAAGATTTGGTCTCTGGCCTATTCCCTTCAGACTTCCCTGGTAGCAGTTCATCTTCCAGGGAAGGACAATGTGCTGGCAGATGCCCTGAGCAGGATTTCACAGGGGCATCACGAATGGTCCTTGAATCCTCACATTCTGAGAATCACTTTCTCCAAGTGGGGCATTCCAGAAATAGATATATTTGCAGCACCAGACAATCTTCAACTTCCTCTGTTTTGCTGCAGACCTCCAGTCCTGGGGACAGTTCCCCAGGATGCCCTCATTCTGAACTGGAAGGGCAGGTTTCTTTATGCCTTCCCTCCTTTCCCTCTCCTGTTCAGAGTTCTGATCAAGATAAGAACTCAACCCTGCATAGTGATACTGGTGGCTCCAGATTGGGCCAGACAACCCTAGTATCCTGTACTGCTGTCCTCGGCTGTCTCGTGGCCCCTGTCTCTTCCCAGGAGATACAATCTTCTTTCCTCCTCCTCCCAGGGGCGGATCTGGTACCCCAGTCTCCAGTCTCTCAAGCTCAAGGCCTGGCTCTTGAAGAGTTAGAATATGCAGCTCTACATCTCTCTGAGGGAGTTCTGGATATTCTGAAGGTCTCCAGGAAACCTTCCACTAGAAAAACTTACAATTCCAAATGGAAGAGGTTCAGTATTTGGTGCTCTCAGAAAGGTATTGTGCCTGATTCTGCAGGCATTTCCACAACCTTAGATTATCTACAGGTAGCTCATCTGAATAGTCTAGGCCTTAGGCCTGCCACTCTGAAGGTTCATCTAGCAGCTGTCTCTGCATTCCTTTCAGCAGGGAAGGGCTCTTCCCTGGCATCTCATCCTGTTTTCAGGAAGTTTTTCAAAGGCCTGGTTCACATTAACCCTTCCTTTAGGGAGCCTACTCCGCCTTGGGATCTTAATGTTTGCATTGCTCAGCTTTTGCAGCCACCCTTTGAGCCTATGGCTTTGGCTGAATTGAAGTACTTGACCTGGAAAACTGTGTTCCTGGTAGCTATTACTTCTGCCAGGCGGATTAGCAAATTAGAGGCCCTGTCAGTTGAACCTGACTTCATATCCTTCCATAGGGATAAAGTGGTCTTAAGAACTAATAGGAGGTTCTTGCCTAAAGTGGTATCGGATTTTCACCTAAACCAGTCTGTCTCTTCCTGTATTTTTCACTGACCATTCTTCCCCAGGGGAAAGAAGATTACACAGTTTTGATGTTAAAAGGGCACTTAGCTACTACATAGAGCATAAGCATACTAAGGCACACAGAAATGACTGTCTTCAATTGTTCCTCACTTATGGTGAAGTGGGGAAAGGTAAGCCTGCCACTAAGAGAACTATTGCTGGGTGGATTGTTTCCTACATACAGTTTTGCTATGGCAAATTGGGTAGAACACCCTCTTCAGGCCTGAGGGCTCACTCGACTATGGGTATAGCTGCTACTCTAGCTGCGGCCAGAGATATACCCTTGTTAGAGATCTGTAAGGCAGCCACCTGGAAAACAGTACATACTGTACATTCACCAAGCATTACTCTCTGGACATCCAGGCTAGGAGTGATGCTAGGTTTGGCACAGCAGTACTGCAGAGCCTGTTCCCAAAGTAGGTTCTGCATTCCCTCCTCCATAGGGAACTGCTTGGTAGTCTGCATTATGTCTCAATACAGCAAGACTTCATGTTGTTTGAAGAAAAAATTACTCACCATAGTAATGTTGTTTCTTCTAACGGAGTCTTGCTGTATTCAGATTCCCCTCGCTTCTCTCGGAACCTGTTTTTGGGAAGTGGGTTGGCAGGCACAGTGTTGCACCTCAGGGGTGTACCTTGTACCCTCTCTCTTGGTGGGGTAACTGTTATGTTTTTCCTTCTTGTGTTGCATAGTTTGAATTGTCACTACCTTATTTCTTCTTGGGTTCTCGACTTGAGTCTTTTTTGGACCCCCAAAAGTATTTTGCCTTTTGGCTATGTGTTCAAACAATTTCCACATTTTAGTGTTAAGTTAGTTAGTTGCTCGTAAGAACCTGATGCACTGGTAAGTATCACAGACAGAGGTTTGAAAACCGAGCTCGAGCTCAACATTCCATGCTTCTGCATGGAGTTAATTCGTTCCTCTCCGGGGCAGTTCAAGTGCTGGGGCTAACTGCATTATGTCTGAATACAGCAAGACTCCATTAGAAGAAACAACATTACTATGGTGAGTAATTTTTTCTTTTCAGGCACGGCCCGGGGAAGGGGGATACAGATGAATGCCTACTAACCTTGAATCATTTTAAGATGTTGGTGTTATTTTTAGTGAATGGGGGGTAAATTTGACTAGGGCACCGGGGAAATTCTCTTACACTTTTCGAGAAGTGCCATGGGATCTTTAACATCCACCTGAACTATCACCAGAACAGGCAGATGGGACCTCGGTTTAACGTCTCATCCTAAAGACGGAACCTCAGGAGTGCAGTACCCCTCCCCATGCTGCACTACAGTGTCAGTATTGGGATTTAACCCAAGTGCCTGGTGTGGGGATAGAACCCACAGCCTTCTGATCTCCTGACCTCAGAGGCAAGTGTGCTACCTGCTGTGCCACTGACACTGACAAAGGGATCCCAGTATTGGTGACATTTCCACATAGAGTTTCACATATATTTTTTAATAACTACAGATATGCAAGGGGAGAAGAAAAGACAGAAATAGCAAGGGAAGACAGAGAGATAGTGAGAGGCAGAATTGCAAAACCATCAGATTAATCAGTTCCTAGCTCTCACAAGAAAATTTGGTATTTATTAATGACAGCAAAAAAAAACACAAATTGTTCAGTATAACTATTTACAATGGCAATGCAAACATAGAAAGCAGAGTCCTTCTTCTGAGTTTTTCGTCTCAATTTCCAGTCTCGGTGTCTCAGTCTATCTCTTCCTCTTGCAAAACATTGCAGCTCTTTTTAAAACAAGTCTTTGCAGCGAGCTTGTTAAGAGAACATTCTGCTTCTCACACAGTGTTCTTGTCAGTTTCAGCAGATGCAGCAGAAAGAACATTGTGACCCAGAACTGACCTCTTGTTGACAGCTCTGGAAATATTTTTCAAGCCAGCATCTCAGGTTAACCCCTTGGATTCCAGGTTTTACAATTATTTTAACACTATAACTATGTACAGTTTTAAACAAAGGATCCCAGTATCCGTGACATTTCCACATAAAGATTCACGTATATTTTTATACCAGCAGATATGCAAAGGGGAAGAAAAGTCAGGAATAGCAAGGGGAGGCAGAGAGATAACGATAGGCGGAGAATTGTGAAACGTTGGAGTGATCAGCTCCTAGATCTCGCAAGAAAATTTGGTTGCACAACTAGACAGAAAAAGAGAGGATAGAACAGACCCTTGCGTTTAAACTCTTTCTGCATAACAAATGGGGCAGGGCCTTATTCAACCCTGACACAAAGATCACCTTTCATCTGCTTGAATAGGCCTTACCTGTGGGCCCCCGCATCCTGCTAGCTTTTCTTTATGCCATGTTACCCTGGGCTGGGGTGTTGAGGCTGTCCTTAATTATAACCCCCCAGATCCTTCTCTTCTAAGGTCTGCTCCAGTCATACACCCTCCATCCATTGCTTGGCCCTTGGATTCCCTCACTCCAAGTGCAGAACCTTCAACTTTTTGCAATTGAATTTCAGTTGTCAAGCCATAGACTACCTTTCCATTTTGCCTAGGGTTCTTTTTAGTTCCCTCCTACCCTCCTCGCCATCCACCCTGTCACATACCTTTGTGGTATCCACAAATAGACGATTTTCCCTGCACCCCTTCTCTGGTGTACCAAATGAACACAGTGAAGAACACTGGGCCAGGGACTGACCCTGTGGGACGCTGCTCATAATCCAGCAGACCTTGAAGTATGTACCATTTAGTACCATCCTTTGTGTTCTCTTCCCACCCATCTAAGGACTTTCTCCCCAACACCAAAATCCCCCAGTTCTTTACCATCCTCACGTGGAGTATGGAGTCAAAGGCTTTGCTTATGTCAAGGTAAAGGACATTAAGCACTTGGCCATCATCCATTTCTTGTGATGCAATGTTGAAGAAATCCATGCTGTTAGCCTAACACTAACTCCCTTTCACAAAGCTATGCTAGTTGCCGTCTTGGAGTCCATGAAATTCCGGCAAGTCGACCAGCTGCTCCTTGATCATGGTCTCAATGGCTTCTCAACAGCAGAAATCAAGCTAATTGTTCTGTAATTCCCTGGGTCCCCTTCCCCATTCTTGTGCAAGGTGACAGATAGTGTCTGCTACCTTCCAGTCCCTGGGGATTATGGCTGTCTCACTTGAGCAGTTGAATAAGTCAGCCAGGGGTGTTGTCAGAGCTTGCCTCGACTCCCTGAGTGCAAATCACCCTGTCCAAGGGACTTGCCCACCTGCAACCCATTCAGCCCCTTAAGCACTCTTTTTTTTTTTTTCTGTGATAATACATTTTTACATATTACATATGTGTTCCTTGTCTTACTTGGATCCTGTACTCTGGCAGCAGCCCCCCACCCTTTCGTTGACTGTGAAGACTGAGCAGAAGTATTTATTCTGAATATCATCTTTTTGCCCAGCCCTCTCCACCCATGCCTTGCCCACCCCTTTGTCAAGTGTTATTCCAGGCTTTTTCTTTTTCTGATATGTATGAATTCTGTGTCATTTTGTCTCCCTCTCTTCGGCAGTATTTTAGTTCTGCCTTGGTCTCTGCCCTCCTCACTGCCTTACAAGTTATGTTTGTTTAGAGTAGTAGAGCCCCATGCTTGCTTCCATCTGTTTAACCTTATACACTTTGAATACAAAGGTTTTAAATTGAACATTTTAGGACTAGGTCTGTACAATGTGGTAAGAGTCAGCCAGCTGAAGTAAGTTAAGGAAACAATTTTGGTAGTATAGGATAGCAAGCAGGTTGACACAAAGTGAGGAGGCAGCCTAGGAGGCCTTGTCATTGCAGGAATGATTAGAATAAGTGCTCAGGGGGGTAGTGGGTGTGGAAAAGAGGACAGAGGAGAGCAAGTGGATGGTGAGTGGGGAGGGGAGTATAGAGGTGAGGGAAGAAACATGATTGGAGAGGTAAAGGGGTGTCAGGGCAAAGTGGGGAGAGTTGGATAAGTGCTATTGGGTAAAGGATATGTGAAAAAGAGGACAGTGGAGAACAAATGGTAGGTGATTGGGGAAGGGAGGGCAGGGGAGAGGGAGAAAAGTGGAGGGTGAGGTGGAGAAGAGGGGTCATAACGGGGGGTAGAAAACAAGTTCACATAATGGAGATACATCTTGCCCTGGATCCCTTCTTCAGTGTCCCAAATGAACACATTGAAGAGCACCGGGCCAAGGACTGACCCTTGTGGGACCCCACCATGACCCCACAGACCTTGAAGTATGTACTGTTTAGTACCACCCTTTGGGTTCTCTCCCCACCCATGTAGTGATTTTCTCCCTAACACCAAAGTCCCCCAATGTCTTCACCATCTTCTTGTTTGGTATTGGGCCAAAGGCCTTGCTTATGTCCAGGTAAAGGATGTCCTAAAGAAAGCGTTGATGGGATGCCTAAGGAAGGGGGTAACAATCGGCCATTAAGGGTATCGGTTCTTTAAATCCAGCCCTGTGTTATCCTGAGAATTTTGCTCTGTATGTGAAATGGGCAGACTGGATGACCACTAGGTCTTTTTCTGTTAACACACAATCTATGTTTCTATATAGTGTAGATGCTAAGATTTGTACTGATAAAGCTTTTGAGTGCAAAGTACTGCAAGCAGTGATCAAATGGTAAGAGTGACAGAATCATTGGGAATTATATTGCCCCCTTCTAGTAAAGGATTTTAGCATTGTTTTGTACATCATCCCAGCAGTTATGACTAATTCCAGTAACAATGGGGAATGCACCAGAAAGAAGATATTCTGTTATATTGTAATTTATTTTTCTGTTAGCTGCAACATTTAGAAATAGAGCGATATAAAGAAAGAGAGAGAGAAAGCGGCGAGCGTAGTGCTGCAGGAGGAGGAGAGGAGTCCGAGCAGCAGTGAACGTCAGCTGCCATAAGCAAACAAACACACTGGTTCATGGTAAGCGAGCTCGGGAACTGCAGGTTTCCTGGGGATACTGCTCTGCCGAGAGCAGGCTAGGTATTCCGAGTCAGGGCACCAGTGCGTTGATGGGGTTTCATTGGCTGTATTCCTCGGGGGACGCACAGTCCGTCTGTGCGCCCCCCCCGCTGGTCTCCGCATCCACCATAGGGTCCCTCCATGCTTGTAACTTAGCAGCACCCTCCACTTCCCGGGTCAGGCTTGAGGCCCATTGCTGCTGTACGGAGTGTTCAGAAGGACATTCTCCGTGCCTGACTCAGCAGCAGAGCTTAGCATAGCGTCCGTGACTGAAAGCACTGTTCGGGCATGGACTTGCTTACTTACAGCTGAAATTTGGGCGCATGGTACTAAGTGATATCTTCCCCAAGCTCCTTGCCCCATACAGTCCAGAAGGAAGAGGAAGAAATGCCGGTGATTGCTGCCTGTCGTGTCATATGACGTTTGGGGATGTGGGTTGCTGTGTTTTTACAATGGATTTAGTTTGATATGTTTACAGTGTAACACAGAACAACAGTCCAAGCAGCTGTATTCGGTAAATTCAGTTAACGGTGATCGAGTAAGGGATGTAGTAGTTCCTCGTGACTTTGTAAACATTGCTCAGTTGCAATCTGTTTTTATGAACTGTTTCCCTGCAATGGTCAATTTACCGTTCTGTATTGGGTTGTAGTTGAATTTTCTGTCTACATTTCTAAAGGCAGCAGTGATACCCTCTTCCCCCATGTTCTTCATGTACAGTACAGCTCTACTGTACTTGCAGATCGTTGCGGTTGGGGTTGGAGCATGCATGAACTAAAAAGGTGATTGGAACTGGAAGCTCTTGTTGAAATAGTCCCGTGATGATGTAAAGGGAACAGTTCAGTAATCCATACCATGCTGTTGCATGGAATTACAAGTAATTCACACTGGTTGAATGAAGCATCACGTGGACATGGTGGTAGTCTTGTCAATCTGAAGTCATTTAGATTGAGAACTAAATGATGTGACAAAAAGCACTGTTGCATTTTTTTTTCCGTCACTTACTCTGTTGTTCTGACCTTAACATCTGTGTTGTGGGAAGAAGTGGACATTCTGTAATCCATCGCCTTGCAGTAGAAAAGCTGACGTCTCCCTAAAACAAAAGTTTGTCAGCTAGTCTAGTAATCCTGCAAAGCTCTCCACCAGGAAAAGAAGAAAAAAACTTGAAAAGAGGATTTGTCAGTCATAATAGTCATGTGCTGGTTCCTTTTCTGTTAAGTTTCTTTTGAATGTTTTCTCTGCATTTTTGGTGCCTCTGGGAACCAGACTTGTTCTAAAGGGGAATGACAAGAACAACGACCACAAAGTCACATTAAGTAAGAGGTCGCAACATGTAATTGTCCACATTACACATAATAAATAACATGTTTGACAATTTACTGTATATAGGCAGTTAAAAGGTTGTACTGTGAGTATTGTAGAGATGGGAGGAATATTTGCTTTGTATTCATCTCATGCCCGAATGGTGGTCTAGAAACATAGACTTTAACGTCAGATACGGATGGCTTGGCCCACCTAGTCTGCCCATTTCCCTACCTACAGGATAAGCTGCAGGTCCTAGTTAACCAACAGCCTATTTCTTCCTACCCCCCCCCACAGGAATTGCCTTAAGTCTGTCCCATGCATTCTTGAATTCTCCCCCCGTTTTAGACCCCACAACCTCCTCAGGAAGGCTATTCCATGTGTCCACTACCCTCTCTGTGAAAAAAATACTTCCTCACATTGCCTCTGAGCCGTCCCCCCTCTATCTTCAAATTGTGCCCCTTGTTCTTGCACATCTCTTTTTCTGAAAGATGCTACCCTCTGGACTTTGTTGATTCCACTGAGGTATTCAAAGTTTCTATCATGTCCCCCTCTCCCTCCTTTCCTCAAGGAGTATACATATTAAGCTCTTTAGTCTCTCCTCATGGCTTCTTTTGAAGACCCTGCACCATTTTAGTTGCCTTCCTCTGACTGCCTCCATCCTGTCTATGTCCTTGTGGAGATGGGGTCTCCAGAACTGGATGTAGTACTCAGATGGGGTCTCACCAACTGTCTGTACAGAGGGATAACAACTTCCCATTTTCTGCTGGTGATGCCTCTCCCTATACATCCCAGTATCCCCTTAGCCCTCCCTACTGCCTTCTCACATTGCTTGCCAACCTTCAGGTCATCTGATATGATTACCCCAGGTCCCTTTCCATATTTGTTGTTGTTACTACCTCACCCCCATTGTGTACTCTTCTCCTGGGTTTTTGTTTCCCAGGTGCATTATTTTGCACTGAATCCAAGCTGTCATAATTCTGACCATTCCTCCAACCTTGCCAAGTCCCTTCTCATCTTTTCCATGCCTCCATGTGTTCAACCCTGTTGCAGATTTTTGTCATTTGCAAAGAGGCATACTTTTCCTTCCAGTCCCTCTGCAATGTCACTTATGAAGACATTAAAAAGGACTGGACCCAGTACTGAACCCTGCTGTACCTCACTAGTAACCCCCTTTCTTTAGAGTGGACTTCATTTAAATTTACCTTCTGTGTCCTGTTGTCCATCCAATGTTTTATCTAGGTTACCACCCTGGGACCCTTTCCCAGGCTGGTTAATTTGATTATTAATCTTTTGTGTGGGACTTTGTCAAATGCCTTGCTAAAGTCTACGTAGGCCATGTCCACAGCCCCTCCCTGGTCTACTATTTTGGTCACCCAGTCAAAGAAATCAGTTAGATTCATCTGACATGATCTTCCCACTGTGAACCCATGCTGCCTTGGGTCCTGTGCCCCACTGGCCTCTAGGTACTCAACAGTTCTTTCCTTCAGAAGTGATTCCATCACTTTCCCTACCACAGAGGTCAAACTGACAGGTCTGTAGTTTCTTGCCTCTGTCTTGCTCCCACTTTTGTGAAGGGGAATCACATCCACCTTCCTCCAGTCCTACGGTACCACACCATCCTCCCATGATTTGTTAAAAAGGGTAGTCAGTGGTGTCACTAGTTCTCCCCTTAATTCTTTTAGAATTCTGGGGTGAATTCCGTCAGGCCCCATTACTTTGTCCACCTTCAGTTTTAGGAGTTCTTTCAGAACCCTTTCTTCTGTGAAAGGACTGGGATCGACCCCACCCCCATCCAGAGTGCTTCTTTTAATTGGAGTAGGCACCTCCCCCTTCTCCTCTTTTGTGAGTACTGAGCAGAAGTATTAATTCAGTATCCCTGCTTTTTCACTGTTCCTCTCTGCCCATCCACCGTCCATTCTATTCAGCCTCACTGTCCCTTCCTTTGTCTTTCTACGCTCCCCGATGTACCTATAAAAGGTTTTATCCCCCTTCTTAACCGAGTTGGCTATCTTTTCCTCAGTTTGGGCCTTTGCTATTCTGACTTCCCTCCCTGCTTCCTTCTGCCTTAACTGGTATAGTTCTCTGTCCTGCTCCTTCTGTGTTTCCTTATACTTCCTAAATGCTTTTTCTCCCTAACCTTCCCCGCCACCTCTTTTGAGAACCATAGTGGCTTTTTCTTTCGTTTTGATTTGTTTATTTGCTTCACACAAAAGCTGGTTGCTTCTGTGATGGCAGTTTTGATGTTTCCCCATTGTTGCTCCACCCCTCTTTCTAGGCTGTTTGCTAGTGCTTTTCTGAGGCACTCTCCCATCTTGCCAAAGTCAGCCCTCCTGAAGTCCAGTACCCTCACTTTGGTATGGCTTGACTCTGTAGCTAAGTTTATCGTGAAGCACACTGTTTGATGGTCACTTGTTCCCAGACGGCTACTCACTTCTAGATCCGAGATCCTCTCACTGTCCCCATTTGACAGTATGAGGTCTAAGATTGCTCCCTCATGAGTGGGTTCCAAAACTAGCTGTCTGAGGCATGCCACCTATAGAGCATCAAGAATGGCCCTGCTCTTGGATGTGGCTGCAGCAAAGGTGCTCCAGTTAACATCTGGCATATTCAGGTTCCCCATCAACAGTATCTCCCCTTTCTCTGCCATCCTAAAGATGCCTTCTATCAAATCCTTGTCCATTCACTTCCCCTGAGATGGGGTCTGTATACAACCCCTGTGCGGATTGTGGTGCCATTTCCAGTCTCTAAGGTGACACACAGTGCCTCCTCTCCTCCGTTTACTCTTTTGTTCCATTGCTTTTATCCCTTCCCTTACATAGAGAGCTACTCCTCCCGCTCTTCTCCCCTTCCTGTCTCTCCTGTAGGTTGTGTACCCTGGTATGTTAACATCCCAGTCATGGTTCTCTGTGTACCATGTTTCTAACCCCAGTAATACTCGGGTATTCATAACTTTCTGCAGTAAGCCTGGAGGGTTGGACTGCCCGGAGAGAATGGAACGTATGCAAATGATGGAA
This sequence comes from Neoceratodus forsteri, assembly GCA_016271365.2. Taxonomy (NCBI): domain Eukaryota; kingdom Metazoa; phylum Chordata; order Ceratodontiformes; family Ceratodontidae; genus Neoceratodus; species Neoceratodus forsteri. Next base: position 779,751,740 of record CM057455.1, on the reverse strand, counting down.
TCATCATGCAACCTATGTAGTACTATGTTGACTCTGTATGTCTGTATTCTGTAAACATGTAAAAATCTGTTACTCTGCCTTGACTGTACTCTGTAACTATGTTAACCATGTGTGTCCTCTCTGTGACGAGGTACCTTTGTAATCGAGCTGCTGGCTCAAAGGTTGTAAATCCGATTGTACAATAAATAAAAAAAAATTTAAAAAAATCTGCACGTGATAACTTTTCAAATGCTGCCCTATACTAACTGCCAATGTTCTAAACCTCCTCAGATTTTACTCTCCGCCTGAACATCTGGTCGCTCGGAGTGTCGCTCTTCATCATCTGTCAGAAGTGAAGAAACTTATAAAAAAACATATAAATATTACTTTATTTTTTCAATTGCTGCCTTATATTGATTGTTTTATTTAGCTAAACTTGTTTTTGTAGTAATTTAGTGATTTTTGCCGATTCCTCTCGGTTCGGAATAACCGGGAGGGAACCGGGTTAGTTTTTATAGTCTAGGGGTTTTTCTAACGCAAAACCAGCTTTATTTTGTTTAAAATATTGTTTAAAAGTGTGTTTTTGTAACTGATGTTATCGGTTACTGAACTGCTAGTACCGGTTTCACAACTTTTATTGGTTCGGTTCCTCCGGTTCCCTTTCGGTTCCAGAACTGAACACAGCTGCATTGTTGTTGTTTAATTTTTGCCTATTGCGGTTCTCTTTTTATCGGTTTAAATGGGAGAAAAACTGAAGAAAAAGACTGGCAAGCCCGGTTTTAAAAATTGTACTCAATGTGGGGACGTTTTTGCAAAGGCAGATAAGCACACTATGTGTGTCGCTTGTCTGGGATATGAGCATCTTAAAGAGGATTGTCAAACCTGCCTGACTTTCCCTGAAAAAATAATTGGAAAACACCTAGAATGGCTAAAGAAAAAGCTCCCCAAGGGTCCCTCTGGCTCTGACCAGTCGATACCCTCTGTTGTTGTGGGTGAACCCACACCTGTTGTTACTTCTACCCCTGATACGGGTGATAGAACTGCTAAGAGGATTTCTGAACTGGCTAGCTCCCCGGTTCCCTCTAAAAAAGCACACAAGCTGAAGCATAGAGAACCCCCAAATGTTAAGCAGGGGACTTCTGTATCTGCTAATGTTATGCCAACTCCTCTGGAAATTACACCGCCTTTTAAAGTTATTCAGGCTTTGCAGGGTTTGGTGCCCCCCTGCACAGCAGCCACCTGTCACGGCCGGACAGCCTGGCATTATTCCCCCTATTGAAGAGGAGGAATGCAGCGATTATGAGGAGGATGAAGGGGAACCCATCTTGCCTGAGGTCTCCCCTGAACAGGAATTTGGATCACCCCCCCAGGACATCTGAAGATTTTTCTTCTCACTTTACCTTTGTGAGAAAGATGGCAGATGCCCTTGACATCTCCACAAGGGAAGAAGTGGAGGATGAGGAGGAAATAAAATATCTGGAGATGATGGGTTTAACTCCCACCAAAGCCCTCCTCCTCCTCCTCCCAGGCAATACATTTTTTAAGAAAGGTGCTCTACAGTTGTTGCAGACCCCAAATTATGTACCCCCTCTGTATAAGAGGTTGGACAAGAAATTTCAGTTGGAGAGGGAAGGGACAGAGTTCCTTTTTCCCCATACGGATCATCAAGGGGTCATCCAACAGGCAGCCTGTGATAAGGCTAGAGTCTCTCTGGCATCCCACCCACCAGATAAGGACTCTATAAAAATAGATAGCATGGCAAGGAAAGGATACCTGTCAGCCTCCCTAGCCATGCGGCAGGCTAACTTCCAGGCCTATGCTGCCCGGTACCAAAAGTCCCTGTCGCAGTCAGTACTGGCCATTTCACAGAAAGCTCCCTCACCCCTGTCTGATGACCTAGCAGAAACAGCTAGGTTTGTGCTAAAGGCAGCTAATTAACAGTTCCAGATGGCTGCTGATACCAGTGATACTGCAGCCAGATGGATGGCAAATACGGTAGCCCAGAGGAGATTTGCTTGGCTGAGGGTCACAAAGCTCACTGCTGATACACAGTCTAAGGCCCTGGATTTTCCTTTAGTGGGAAATGCACCTTTCGGAGAATCCACTGTGGCATACATGAAGAAGGTGGACAAGTACAAGGCCACCTGTTGGAGCAACTCTAGTAGAGAGAGAGCTTCTCCATCCACCAGGCCTTATGGAAGAGGAGGCCGGGGCAGGTTCTTCCACACCAGGCCCTTTTTTCCAGCCAGTGGCCATACTCCAGTACCAGCAGTACCCACAGCAGGGGTACTTTAGGGGCAGGGGTCGAAGGGGATCTAGGCGTGGAGCTCAAGCACAAATTCCACCCCAAGCTAAGCAGACTCCCTGAAGTACAGGCTGCCTCCTCACTCTCTGTCGGAGGCAGACTTTCCCACTTCCTCCAAGCTTGGCTGACCATCACCACAGACAAGTGGGTCCTGGAGGTAGTCGGTCAGGGTCTGTCTCTGGGTTTCAGATTCCTTCCTCCTTTAACAGCCAAGGATTTCAGTGCACCTTCTCTGGCAGAAAAGATTCTGCTGGAGGCAGAGGTCCAGAAACTGCTACTTTTAAAAGTAGTGGAAGCTGTCCCAAGCCCATTGAGAGGAAGGGCTTTTACTCTAGATACTTCCTCACCACAAAGAAAAGTGGGGAGTGGTGGCCTATATTGGATCTCGGAGCCCTAAACGGGCATCTAAGAAAGCCAAAGTTCAAAAGGGTACCTATTTCCACATTCCCATAAAGGAGTCTCACAGGAAATATCTCAGATTCAAACTCCCTTCAGGTCATTACCAATTTTCAGCCCTGCCTTTTGGCCTTTCTTCGGCCCCAAGGGTGTTTACGAAGTGCCCAGCACCAGTGGTAGCACACTTTCGAAGGCGAGGTGTAACAGTTTTTCAATATTTTGACGACTGGCTGTTGTTGGGCAAGTCACCACAACAGGTCATTCAGTACTTAAACCTTACTCAAGGCCTTCTGGAATCCTTGGGATTCATTATCAATCTTGAAAATTCAGTCCTCACTCCTGCACAAAGGTTGCAGTTCATAGGGTCAGAGATGGACACCCTGCAGGGCAGGGCCTACCTCCCTCTGGACAGGTCAAAAATCTTCGAGGTAGCAAATTCCTTCACCTTGAACACGAGCAAGCCTGCAAGACAGTTCTTGCAACTTCTGGGACATATGGCTGCATCCACAGCCACAGTGCTGGGTTCAAGGTTTCAAATGAGGGACATCCAGTTCCACCTCATGGCTCACTGGGGTCAAAGAAAAGATTCTCTGTCAAAACCCATTCCAGTCACAAGAACCCTGCTGCAAGCCTTGCAGTGCTGGAAGGAAGTACCCAGTCTAAGGGAAGGTGTTCCCTTTCTGAAAGATGACCCCCAAGTTCTTCTCACAACAGATGCATCCCTTTTGGGCTGGGGCACCCACTTGGGAAATCATACAGTCCAGGGTACCCGGTCAGCCTCAGAGTCCCTCCAGCACATAAACCTGTTGGAACTCAGGGCTGTTTTTCTGGCTCTGAAAACCTTTTCTGGACTGGTACAGACAAAGGTGGTACATGTCAGAACAGACAATACCACCACAATGTACTACATTAACAAACAGGGAGGCACCAGGTCAGGACCCCTTTGCACAGAGGCCATGAAAATTTGGACCCTGGCGTATTCTCTGGGCACCTCCCTGCAGGCAGTACGTCTACCAGGGAAGGGCAATACCCTGGCAAACGCCTTAAGTCGAATCAGCCAGGCCCATCACAAATGGACTCTGAACAGACAGGTGGTGGACATAATTTTATGAAGGTGGGGCACTCCTGAGGTGGACTTGTTTGCATCCCACCAGAACCACCACTTGCTTCAGTATTACTGCAGGCCACCAGATCACGGCACTTTGCTCCTGGATGCCCTGACTCAAGATTGGTCAGGGAGGTTCCTCTACGCTTTCTCTCCTTTTCCCCCTGGTTTTTAGTGTGTTACTCAAGCTCAGGTCCCATTCAGCATTCCTGATCCTAATAGCCCCGGACTGGCCCAGGCAGCCATGGTACCCTCTAATGCTCTCAGTGTCTGTGGCCAAACCGATAAGACTCCCTCTGAGGCACAATCTATTGACCTCCAACCAGGGGACCCTGTTATACCCGAACCTCAAGTCCCTCAACCTCAAAGCTTGGCTTTTGAGGAGCTAGAATATGCTGACTTGCAACTCTCTGAATCGGTGCTTCACATTCTGAGGGGCTATAGGAAACCCTCTACTAAGAAAACTTATTCTTCTAAGTGGAAAAGGTTTTTTCAATCTGGTGTTCGACTAGGGATTTGATTCCATTACAGGCTGGGGTCCCAGCTGTTTTGGATTACCTCTCTCATTTGCATTCTCTGGGTCTACAACCCAGTTCACTCAAGGTACACCTTGCAGCATTGTCTGCCTACATTTCTGCTGGTGGTATGGTATCACTAGCTTCAGACCCCATTTTTAGAAGGTTCTTCAAGGGTTTGGCCCATTTGCACTCTCCTCACAGGGCACCTGTGCCAGCATAGGACCTTAATGTTTGTATAGCCAAGCTCATGGGGTACCCCTTTGAGCCTATGGCTACAGCTCAACTTAAATATGTCACTTGGAAAATAGTTTTTCTAGTGGCAGTTACTTCTGCAAGAAGAATAAGTGAACTACAAGCTCCCTCTGTGGAGCAGGATTATATCTCTTTTCACAGAGATAAGGTAGTTTTGAGATCAAATGGAAAATTCCTACCAAAGGTAGTCTCTGATTTTCACATTAACCAATCCATTACCCTACCTGTCCTTTTCACTGAGCATTCTACTTCTGGTGAAAGAAGACTTCATTGTCTGGATGTGAAGAGAGCTCTTAGTTACTATATTACAGTCACTAAGAACCTTAGGCAGGACAGAAAACAGATATTTCTGACCTTTGGGGATGTGAGGAAAGGTAATCCAGCTTCTAAAAGATATGTTTCTTGTTGGATAGTCCAGTGTATTCAATTCTGCTACACAAAAGCTGGTAGGGAGCCCCCAACAGGGTTGAGGACACAGTCCACTAGGGGGACTGCTGCTACGCTCACAGCTGAAAGGGATGTTCCTGTAGTGGATATCTGTAAAGCTGCTACCTGGAAGACAGTACACACCTTTACAAAGCATTACAGTCTAGACATCCAGTCTAGAAGTGATGCTAGGCTTAGCACAGCAGTCCTGCAGAGTCTATTTCCCAAGTAAATGTTCTGTGCCCACCTCCAGTGGTACTGCTTTGTAGTCTGCAGAAAGGTATGAATACCTGAGTATTACTGGGATTAGAAGAAAAAATTACTCACTTTAGTAATTCTGTTTCTTCCCAGTGATACTCAGGTATTCATAACTTCCCACCCTACCTCCCCTTCCAGAACTCAAGCCTCTGCACTCCCGCATGCTTCGCTACCACAAAAAGGTACACCACAATGTGTATATATGTTGCCACATAGTGGTACAAGTTGGTAAACAAGGCTTATGGTCTTATTTCTTCACGTTTTGCCGGCACACTGACTTTTCAGTAATGTTTCTGTGTTTTCTCCAGTTGGAGTTTTTCCTCTTATGACCAAATTGGGGTCATTTTGGATTATTTTTCTCATTTTGAATACTTTTCATTTTTTGTTAGGTTGCTTGTCTATTCAGGCTCCTAGGAAATCTGAGGAGGTTTAGAACACTGGCAGTTAGTATAGGGCAGCATTTCAGAAATTATCACATGCAGATGATTCCATCATTTGCATACGTTCCATTCTCTCCGGGCAGTCCAACCCTCCAGGCTTACTGCAGAAAGTTATGAATACCTGAGTTTCACTGGCAAGAAACAGAATTACTAAGGTGAGTAATTTTTTCTTCTGTGACTGCTACGATATCCAGGCATCCTTCTTCCATAAAGGCCACCAGTTCAGGGAGCTTGTTGCCCAAACTACGGGCACTGATACTCACTACCCTCCATTTCTTGATGTCCTTACCACTTTTTGCCCTATCCCTGTCCTTATTGCCTTTGCCATTTTCTCAATTTACCCCTGCCCTTCTCCCTACTGACATCTCTATCTTGGTGTTTACCTCACTTACTACCCCGATTTTGTTTGGGGGGCTGGGATTTCCCTGCTCCTTTCCAGTGCCTCCCCCTTGGCTAGTTTAAATGCTTGCCAATGAAGCATTTAAACCTATCACCTAGGATCCTGGTTCCCCTCCTGGACAGATGCAGACCATTATGCCAGTATAGGCCTGCATCACTCCAGGTGGACCCCTAGTCCCCAGTGAAGTCAAATCCCTGAGCTCTGCACCAGTTTTTCAACCATTGATTGAATCCCATGATGTGGAGCACCCTAGCCTCACCCATGCCATATACAGGCAGCACCTCTGAGAAGGTTACCATGCGTGCTACTTGTCTAAGGCCCCTTCCCAACTCCACAAACTCTTCCTGCACTGCTCTGATCCCTTTCTCAGCCAGATCATTTGTCCCCAGGATTTGCTCCCAGTCCCTCCAAGCCATGGCGCCAGGCAGGCACCTTACCTCCCTCTCCCCTTCCTCCTTAACACCGCATCCTCCAGAATGTCTCTCGGAAGACTGCTGCTCTACAGGCAGTGCACTGCACCACTCCCATCATGTCTTATTTCTGGCCCTTTAACTGTTGTTTGGAATACTTACTCTTTCCTCTGTTTATTTATTTATTTTTTCTCCCTACTTACTTACTGCCTCTGTGCCCTTTAAGCTCCTGATCTTCCTGTTCTGAGACAAGAAGTCCCTAAAGTTCTCAGTAGTCTCCTTACTTGCTCAGAGTCAGACCTCCAGCTAGGGGGGACAGAGAGCTACTCTTGCCCTTCTAGGATGGTGAGTCTTGTGTGGCTCTGTGATCACTCACTTCCTGCTCTCAAATAAGAAGTTCCTGTTGTCAGTCAAATACTGTGCCAGTAAAAGTAGAACTGGCTTGGAGTGGCGGGGTGGAAGGGAGGGAAGGAAAAGAGTAGCTCTCTGTCCCCCCTAACAACAGCTCCTTCCTCTTGGTGTTCTCTGCCTGTCTATCTAGGGCAGTTTTTAAATCTGGCTTTAACCTGGCTTCCTTCTAGCCAAGCCTCCCCCCTTACTTTACAGCTCTTTCTACCCCAACGATTATTCAGTTGGATATCTAATTGAAATCACTCCCTATACCAAATAGTCCTTTTTGTATTGGAAGCAAGCTTTCCCCACCTGTATTTGGTCAATAATGTGCCCCTACTCTTAATGAAAAAGCTAATTTTGCATAAGTTGAAGCTATGAAATGACAAAAGCAATTCTGCATGGTGACTCACTACCTCACCTTGATTTTAAATTATGGCGTATCAAATAAAAATGAAAATAAAGACTACAACCTCGTGTTTTCATTCACTAGTCTTTATTTGATATACTGTCATCAACTGGTCAGTATCTGGATGAATACTGAAAGGTACTATTCATCACACCCCAATCTGTAATTACATTTCAGTTAATCTCACATGTAGAAATGTAGATGACGGTATTAAATGGACCATCAGTCCATCCAGGCTGCCGGTGCTACCATATCTTAGCCAGTGACCTGTTGTAAATGTGTCAACAGAAGAGGACTGGTAGGCCCATCCTGTCTGCCCCAATTCCCTGCTTAATATTACATCCTGGACCCTATTTGGTCTCACTCGTCCCGCCTCCATTACCTCTGCCTGTTGCCCATGTGTCTATCCCAAGTATCCCAAGCTTGCTCCCAAAGACTACTAGCCTCTGTATGAAGTGCTTTACCTGTTTATAAACCTACTGTAACAAATGCGGTCGACCAAGTGTATGTATTGTTTTATTTCCACACCTCCCTGTATGATGGGTTAACTTATTCAGTTTTGTGCTTTGTCTAATATTTTTTTAAGTGTATCTGTACAGCTGGACGTTTGTGAAAATGGGCATTTTTGCTCTCATGCCTTTCAGTATAAAATAAAAATTGATTGATTGATTGATATTGCCACCGGGACCCACCAAAGAGAGATTTTTTCTTATCCTTTCTCTGTAGTCTGAGGTTCAGATTGAGCAGATTATATTATGCCATAGTATTGGCACCCAAACCGGTGTTGCACCCCTTGTTCTTAAATGTAGATGTTTTTCATCTGCTCTGGAGAAAAAGTTATTAAAGTAATTGTTATGAGTATTTGATCAGAAATACCATGTGAGAGTTTAGAGCCAAGAGCTTTTTGTTGGTACTCGAATCATCTAAAGGCAGGCGTTGACCTGTTTTATATTACATTATTTACATGTTCAATTGTATAATGCTTTATTCACTAGTTATAAAATGGGAAGAGGAAATCCTGTGTTTTGATTGGTCCTTAGCCATGCATTAGAAGTGTTTAATGCATGGCTAAAAACAAGTGCCGGCCAGCTGTACGCAGGACTGCAGTGGTATCTGTGGGCCAGTAGAATTTTCAGAAAATTACAGCTGCCATTTTTCCACTTCACTTAGCCCACATCTTTGAATAGAAACTTACTAGCTCATAGTAAAAAAAACAAGCATTTGTCAATGCAAATGTTTGCTTGCTGGCATTGGCATTGGTAGTGTAGGAGTTACAGAGCTGCATAATAGGAATGGCAGTGAAGTATTGAACTGAAGCCAACCCCATCACCACCCTGCAGATAGTGACAGGCATTGGGGTATGCCTTTGGGTCATCAGGCATAACGGCCACGCCATTTCACCACACCCTACTGTGCAGACACCGACAAGTGTCACGGTGTGCTTTGGGGTCTTTGGCCCTTATGCGCACCCCATTCCATCAGGAAATATTGTGAGATGGGTGTGGTATAGGAGAATGGGGTGAACTTTGGGTCCGAAGAGTCCAAGGCACACCTCGATGCCTCTCAGTGGCTGCCGGGTGTGGGTGGGGTGGAATGGTATGAGCATTGCAGGTGACAATCCCAAGTTACAGCCCTGATGCCTGTCGTTCTCTACAGGGTGGGGTGTTATGGTCGGAAACCCTAACGCCTCAGGCATTCATTGGTATTTTCACTCCAAATTTTCAACATGGGTTTTTTGTGACCCCCACCTCATGAACAGTGGCAATATCAGTTTGTTAGCCGAAAGCTGCTTTTGCACAGCGTACACGGCATTTGTCACCACAGGTGCAAAACACATTCTGAACAGGATGTGAAAATAACAGCTGTACTGTTCATGGGGAGGTGTAAAAAATGGCAGTGTTGAAAATCTGCAGTGAAAATGTTAAAAAAAACAAAAAAAAAAAAAACTGGTGAAGTCACGAGCGTGCATAGAAACTGTGCAACGTGCACCCGTAATGTAATTAGTTTGGGAATTGTTTACAGCAGATTGTCAACACAAGCATTTTGGGACCTCCAGTCATGAACAGTGTCACTATGATATTCTTTATCTGTCCCGAACAATGATTTCCCACAGCGACCACGCATTTCTGTGCTGAAAGTGTGAAAACACATTTCGGCCATGTTGTGAAAAATGACAGCTGTACTGTTCATAAGGAAGTGTGGAAAAATGCCACTGGTGAAAATCTGGACTGAAAATATTACAAATTCATGAACTTATGAGGGTGCATGGAAACTGCACAATGCTCACTCGTAACACAGACATTTTTAGGAATTTTTTCACCAGATTTTCAAAATAGCCATTTTGAGACCTTTGCTCATGAACAGTGTCACTGTGGTTTTCTTAATGTGTCCCATACATTGATTTTGCACACTGACTGCGCAATTGTGCGCTACATGGCCGGAAACATGTTTTGGGTGAGATGTGAAAATGACAGCTGTACTGCTCATAAGGAGGTGTGGTAAATGGCAATGTTGAAAATCTGGAGTGAAAATATTGAAAATTTGCGAACTTATGAGCGTGCGTAGGATCAGCTCAACAAACGCTCGTAAAACAGTCATTTTTGGGAATGTTTTCACTAAATTTTACATAGCCATTTTAACACTTTTGCTCATGAGCATTGTGACTGTGATTTTCTTAATGTGTCCCATACATTGATTTCGCACACCGACTGCGCCATTGTGCACTACATGCGCGGAAACACATTTTGGGTGAAACGTGAGAAATAACAGCTGTACTGCTCATAAGGAGGTGTGGTAAAATGGCAATGTTGAAAATCTGGAGTGAAAATATTGAAAATTCATGAACTTACGAGCGTGCGTAGGAACTGCGCAACGCATGCTTGTAAAATAGTCATTTTTAGGAATTTTTTCACCAGATTTTCAAAATAGCCATTTTAAGGTCTCTGCTCATGAACAGTGTCACTGTGATTTTCTTAATGTGTCCCATACATTGATTTCACACACCGACTGCTCCATTGTGCGCTACATGTGCAGAAACACATTTTGGGTGAGATGTGAAAAATGACAGCTGTACTACTCCTAAGGAAGTGTGGTCAAATGGCAATGTTGAAAATCCAGAGTGAAAATGTTGAAAATTCACGAACCTACGAGCATGCGTAGGAACAGTGCAACGCACGCTCATAAAACAGTCATTTTGAGGAATATTTTCACCAAATTTTCAACATAGGCTTTTTGAGAGTCCACCTTATGAACAGTGGCACTGTCATTTCGTTATTCTGACCCGAAAGGTGATTTCGCGCAGTGACCGCGAAATCACCCTTCCGGCTCGATTAACGCCATGACAGTGACAGAATTCATGAGGAGGGGTCCCAAAAACCCCATGTTGAAAATGTGGTGCCAAAATTCCAAAAAATGCCTGAGATATGCAGCAAAGTTGAAAATACCCTATTCATTACATTATACAGCTTACCGGCATTTCCTCAGTTCGCGGTCTGCTTTGAAGAGTGCAGATGTGTTCCTGGTCCACCGAAGATCGTTGCGCCGAGCTCCGGAGGTAAGTATGGGGTGAGGTGGGGGTGTGGGGAGGCAGGTGCGCAGTGGGTGGATGCGGTGGGAGAGGGGGGCAAGACAGCAGCGAGGGAAGGCTTTTTCTTTCAGGTTTTTATTTTTTATTTGGACTACACAGGACGCTTGCCACACTGGGGGTGGGCTCCCAGCGTGGCAGCTGGAAGGCTGTTGGGGTAGTGGAGCCGATGGGGAATGGGCACCCTGTCGGCCATAGGACCTGTTGCCATGTTGGGGTGGGCTCCCAGCGTGGCACCCGATAGTCTGGGGGGATAGTAGAGCCGACGGGGATTGGGCACCTCCGCCGGCCATACAGACTGTGTGTGGGGGAAACAGAGCTGACGGGGGGGGGGTTGGGCAACCCTGTCAGCCATACAGTGTGTGCGTGGGGGTGGTAGGAGCGCATGAGCACGCAATGTGCGTGCGCATGTGTGTGTGTGTGGAGGGGGAGCGCTGCTCACTCAAGCGGTGCTCTCCCTTTCAACTGTACGGCACTGCATTTTGGATCGTCGCACTATGTTTCTTGCACACGCATGCAAGCAAATATAAAAATGGATATTTGCTGCATTCACTATAACAACATGATTTTCTTTCACATACGTATTTTGTTGATGCTAAATTCAGTATGATCTGCTCTTCCTGCTGCTTGGGCGATGATCATTGTTCAAGGCACAATCCCAACCGCAGCTGTGGCACCAAGCACTCCATCCTCGGCTCACTAATCATCTTCTTCTTCGCACTTTGACGCTAGAGGAACTGTCACTCCTCCTACTCACTGTGACCCCTCTAATGATGTTTACTGTATGAATTTTAGCTCATTACCTTATGTCCATATATCTATATCCATGCAATTGTATGTAAATGGCACTACCTCCTGTTGAGCCTATTGCTATGTTCTGGTGCAAGTATCTTGTCACATGTGATGGTTATATGTTATTATGTTATGATAACTGGTTACCGTTTTTTCCCATAGGGAAACCGGGTTATAATTCCAGGATTATAACCAGCTGGTTATGACAACATTCACACGCCCGGTTTCCCTTCAACTGGTCATGCGCCAGCTCTGGCTCTTCCGTTCTTTCCTTCGGCTGCCACTTCGCAATTTGGACCATTCCTCGTCTGCTACTCGACATCGCAACTCGTGCTGCAGATAATTTTTTTTTTTTTTTTTTTTTTTACTTTTATACAGCACTGTGTCCCAAAAACAACATTATTCCTAACTACCATACTACCCGTGAATTTCCTCTTCTCTGCCCTCCCCTTCCGTCATGCTTTTCAGCACTGTACACTTTACGTTACTTCGAGTAAGTTTTTTTTTTTTGGTTTTTTTAAACAAAAATATGTCTGGGCACAAATGTTTTTCACTTTAAAATAAAAAAAGAAAAAGACAAACACTGATTTATGTCACAAGCTCAGCCACCACAGACCACTTTGAAACCCCAGCGGTCTGTGGCTCGGCTGCTTGGCTACATTTATTTTGTATAACTGCTTAGCGAAAAAAAACAATCCCCAGCAATTATATAAATAAAGACAGGTAGCTAGTTAAACTGAAATTTTACAAATCTCTCAGGGTGGGATGTTATAAACCCCCAAGCTTCGCCTCGGGTTTATAGGCATCCCACCCCTTGGGGGGTGTAAAATCCTCATCGTAACTAGCTACCCATCCATTGGTCTCTGTTATTATTACTATGCAATTGTTATGTACGTTCACTCAACCTGTTATGTCTTAACCCTGTTGGCAATTGTTTTGCCCCAGGTCGGTCTTGTAAATGAGCTTGTCTCAGTGATGTTCCGCCTCGCAAAATAAAGATTTTGATTGATTGACTCATGGCAAGAGTTACAGATTTACATGGAAAAAATGGACAGGAACATTCACATTAAACACTGAAGCAGCTTCTGTGTTTGAAATTGTTCCTCAGCTGAGCCACCAGACCACTGCTGCTCATCGGCTCACCCGCTATGTACCTCGATCTCTTTCTGTCCCTTGCCCGGGCATAGTAAAATGAAACCTTAAATCAAGATAAATAAATAACAGGCAGTGCAGTGTGTGTGTGTGTGTGTCTATGCGACTTTGTGTGACCCGCTATTGACTTCCTTCAGCTCACGGTCATCTGACTCTGTACTATGCGCTGCAGCATCTGTGGCAGTTTAAATATAAATATAAAATAAGGAATAGCCTAAATGCCAGCAGTCCAAAGCAACTGAAGTGCTGGCAAGAGTGTGTACGTGGGGCAAGGGGGAGGATGGAGGAGCCATAGCAACAGCAAGCTATGGTGGCCATAAGAGGTCAAAATTCCTCAACTCGAAAAAAAAAATGAAAAAAACAAACTGGGAACCCTGATGCAGGCAGAAGAACTATTTTACATTAAATTACAGTACAGATTGTATTGTTTTACTGTTTTAACCTATGGTGTCAATTTTTTTAAACAATCTGTAATACAAATTCCCATGTTATAAGTTCAGTAAGACACTCCAGGGGTGTGCATTAGACATTTCTAATGCACTGCCAGGGGTTGATTGCACTTGATGGCCTGATGGCCTCATGTCTCACTACACCCCTGGCCATGCGTTAGAAATGTTTAAAGCACACCCCCTCATGTCTTATTGCTTACATGAGAGCATTATAAGCTAGCTTTAACTGACAGTGGAACACTGCAAGAATGCATGGGGCAGTTTTTGCAGGGAGTAGGAAGAAATAGGCTATTGGTTAAATAGGATCTGCAGCTTTTTCTCTAGGTAGGGAAATGGGCAGACTAGGTGGGCCAAGTGGTCCTTATCTGCCGTCGAAGTCTATGTTTCTATGTCAGGATTCCATGATGTCACAGCTTTGTTTGTAGCTCAGGCTCCGTAGTTGGATGATTAAATCACCTAGGAGTTATGACTTAATATTAGTGGCAATGTTGGAACTGACAGAAAAAGAAATTACGTTAAGTCTGATTGAGTTTCTGCCCTTCCTTTCTTCCTAACAGGCAGGTGCTTTGTTCCATTTACCTTGCGTTGTCAGCACAGTGGTTGTTTCACCTGCTAGCCAGCTAAACACACGGAAGTGGAAGGAGTACATGGCGAAGAAGCCAAAAACCATCACAGGTATGAAAAAAACAGAGCTAAGTTTGATTTTCTTGTTAGAAGCACTGTGAGTAGGGATTTAATCTTTCACATTTAAGCCAAGTCAGACATAGCAGAACATCTTTCACTAGAACTGTTAAATGTAGTTCTAGCTTCAAGGGGGGGCTGCTGCAGTAGGCAACACCCTTAGGACTAAGCCACCAGGTGCCAGGACCACACAGAAAAATTCTAGCTATCAGTCTACAATGGGGGACCGCCCCCTGACATCAGCATGTTGATGTCAGATCTAGTATAAAAGAGGAGATCCTCACGCCCACCTCAGTTCTTTACCCACCGTCGACCTGCGCTTGTCAGACATTGCAGAACATTGCTACAGTCAACCACCATTTTCTTTGTTTTTCTCTGTATTGTTCATTTTCGACTTCATGTCGCTAACTTCCTCTGCGGACTCCCACAAATCGAAGTGCACTTGTGGAAAGCAGCTCCCTGAAAAGGACGGCCACACTGCATGCTTTATTTGCCTAGGCCCAGACCACGATACTGAAGCCTACCATTCCTGCCAGAAATTCAATCAAGTCACACTGAAAAGACGCCAGAAGGTTCTGGGAGACCCATCTCCTCCAGCAAAGACTGGTCGCCTTGGAAAAAGAGCTGCAGACCCAGACTTCTGCGGAAACTTCATCTTTGAAGAAGAAGCATAAAAATCATCTGGACCGGAAACAGTCCGCTACAGAGTTGCGGTTGCCTCTGGGGGCCGCGGTAGATCCTGAGTCGATATCTTCTTCTACACCAGCCTTCCTTCCTTCTGGGCTGCTGGTGGGCAAGCCTCCTACAATTATTTCTGTGGCGGGTAGTGCTTGTGTAAGATTGGAGGATTCCTCTTCTGTCCCGCTGTCCCTGTTGCTCAGGCCGGTTCCTTGGGTGAGGCTTCGGCTGTTTCCACCCTCCCGGCCTCTGCGTCTTCCTGGACCCCGTCTTGGGGCCCTACGATAGTTAGCCCATCCACTGTCGCCTTCTAGGCCTCAGCCTGCGTCTGTGGAGCTTCCACCCATGGTGTCTTAAACTTCTCAGCTGCCGCTGGTGGTTTCTTCTCAGGCCACTTTCCACCAGACGCCAGCAGGGACTACTGCCGCCGGTTTTTCATCTGTAGACCTGCCACAGACCTACTCTCCATTTGAGCCAGAGGGCCCTGCATCTCCAGGTCTGCGTCCCCAGCCTCGCACCGCTGGTAGTTGCCTCATCCCACCAGGGTCTAGTTTCTACCTTGATGTTCTTGCTTGATGTCAGGTGCATCAGCCAGTTTTGACCTCAGGTTGATCTTTGGAACCTTACGTCCCAGGCTTGGACCTTCAGTCTGCGCCTTCTGGGCATTCGGACACATCAGGCACTGGGTCAGGCCACGTTTACGGCCTCCTAATGCACTACCCAGCTCTAGGTTGCTCCTTTCATCCAATGCTCCTTTGCTGGACATTGGCCGACTAAAGCGATGTTCTTAATGCCTGGTGGGTGTCTGCCCAAAGACTGAACCCTGCTTAGTTATTGAAACCAGCTTCTCGGCAGAGGATCTCTCCATCCTGATCTAGGCAGTCAGTTGGGTGCAGGTACTGTCACGACCTCAGGTATGTTGCCTGTGCTGCACTGGGGCTTAGATTCTGAGGGATTGTTACATGTTGTCTCGGACTCCTTGGAGTCTCCGACCATCCCACCGCATTCGCCCTTAGAGGAGATATGGATCCGGGACACCCCTAAAGTCCTCTCTTGAGGACCCCTCATTCCTGGCGATGATGAAGACCATCCAGGCTTCCCAGGGGTGGTGCATTGAGGAGCAGGACCCTCAAAAGCGCTGTCTGACGCAGCATCTGCACCTTCCAGAGTCTGAATCTGTGCCCCCCCCCTCTCCGGTGGGTCCACATGGTGATATTTTTATCAATGGTGTGGCAGCAGCCAGCATCAGTCCCTGCCACTCCGAGGAAGGCCGACCGGCTATATCATGGCAAGACTCAGCTTTGACTTCCACCCCAAGGCTGACCCCTCCGTATTTTCGGGGGCCCAAGTGGAGTGTAAAGGGTCCAGTCATCAGGATTACCCTCAGAAAGGCAGTCTAAACATTTGGACATTCTGGGGTGCAAGGTCTATGCCTCTTACACCCTGGCCTTGCAGTCTCAGAACTACCTAGCGCACGTGCTCATGCACCAGCAATCACTTTTTGGGCAGATGGGGGATCTGCTTCAAACCATGCCAGAGTCCCCTGCTCAGTCCCAGATGGAGCACTCCTAGATTCAGCATCTAACGTCTGTTTTCAAGCCCCCTGTGTCTCATATGATGCAGTGGATGCTGCCACCCGCAGTTTGGCTTCCAAGGTCTGTATCGGGCATCACGCTTGGCTTTGTCTGACCGACTTTACCCCAGCGGTTCAGGCTTCCATTCTGGATGCACCTTTCCGGGGCCCTGTGTTATTCAGGGAGGACGTTCAAGGTGGGGTGGGACAGGTACAGGTTGGGGGAGGGTTGACAGGGTGCTTAGGGATGCTAGGTAGAAGGGGAGCACAACAAGGGAGGGGGGCAGCTGCTAAAATTTAATTAGGAGCTGCCTTCTCCGGCAGACAAGATAGACCATTGGGCCTAATCTGCTGGCAACTTTGTATGTATGTATGCATATATGTATGTATTGCAATTCCTCCCTCCAATCAGGATGGGTACCCCTGGATTGGAGGACAGCACATGTTGTGCCACTCCACAAGAGTGGGCAGAGGGATGAACCATGAAACTACAGCTCTCCATAGTAGGGAAACTGATGGAGGCCATCTTTTTTTTTTTTATTGTTTTTCCCTTCGCTCACAGCTCGTGGGAACTCTCTCAGGCAGCCATATTCCTGTGCCTGCCCGCCTGAGGTTCTCTGCGGTCTATGCCTTCTGTCCCCATCCCCCCACTTGCAGCCAGCCCCCTCGGTTTGACCCGCCGGGAGGTAGCCAGGCTCACCTTGGCTCTCTTAACAAGGCAGACCTGGCGTGCAGGTGAGGCCAGCTGAGGCGAACCCGGTGCTGGGCATGGAGGATAGGTGCCATTGCCTATCCCAGCGAGCCATGTTTTTCCTTGTTCTGTCCATCCCTTCCCTCCGTGTGTACCACCGACGCATGGCTCACGGCAACCCTGCCTGGGTCGTGGCACACTATTACGGCATGTCTGGTGGCTTCATGGGTGTGCCCTCCAGTCTCCACCAGGGCTGCCAGAGCGCCTGGGCACCCCAGTGCCCTCGCCCAGGGTAGAGAGCAGCCCAGGGCACTCTATCCAGTCCCTCCCTGCTGACCCCTGGTGCCTGAGTCGCCCCCTAACTCGGGTCGCCAGGTGGGTGCGAGGTGTGGCATCCAGCGCCTCAACCCTCAGTGCCACCGGGCCAGCCAGTGGAGGCCATCCTGAAGGAAAGGATAGTGGAGTTCTTGGAGGCAAACTGCTTTCAAGATGAAAGCCAGCATGGGTTTGTCTGGGGCAGATTGTGTCAGACCAACCTAGTTGAATTCTTCTATTGGGTGACTAGATCCCTGGACAGTGGACGGCCGGTTGATGTCCTGTACTTGGACTTCAGCAAGGCTTTCGATTTGGATTTGCATGGAAGGCTGACAGCTAAGGAACCTAGGGGTGGGGGAGAAAATGGTGGGATGGATAGCTAACTGGTTCAGCAACCAGCAGGAGAGAGTGGTGGTAGGGGGAGATGCTTAGACTCCCAGGTGGATCATCAGCGGGGTCCTTCAAGGATCGGAATTGGGTCTAATCCTGTTCCATATTTTCATTGCAGACATTTGGGAGGGACTTAGGAGCAAGTTAAGACTATTCGCAGATGGTAATTGGGTCAGTATGTTGCGGACGAAATCGTGCAAAAATAACCGCACTGTAGAAAGTGCAAAGGTTTGTACAGCAACAGGGGTTTCTGAGCATATGGTTACAACCATTACTCCTGTCTCTGTAAACTGTCCTGGGGGAGTATCAAGTAGGTTGCTGGTGTGGTTTCTGGTCGAGCCGCTCCTGTGGTGGAGTGGCTAGGGCACCAGCATCCAACGGCGTACGGGACCTGGGACCGCGGTTCAGTTCCCGCCAGGTCCCACAGTATTGCAGCTTTTTTTTTTCTTTTCATTTAACTCATTCAGGCCTAGAGATGTCTGTAGGCTGTGTCTGAAAGCATAGCCCCTCAGGACAATAACGCCTGTAGACGTACTCAGCTGACTTTCACTCAGGCCCAGAAACGTCTGAGGAAGTCAGCAGTTTTTACCTATTAAACCAACCGAATTGCTTAGAATTGAATGCATAGCACCGTTAGAAAGGTAATTTGCTCTGAACAATTTTGCTGCAGATACTTTTGTGTCTATCATGTATACTGTAGGAGTTATTCATATTTGTTTAAGGTATGGTGTACATGGCTATCATTTGTCTCTCAAGCCTCACCTAAGCACCTTGAATAAATCTGAAAAAAAAAAACAGTTGTTTGGTATTTCAGCTACTGTAAAATAAAAACTAAATGGATTACAATTGATTGCATAGCACCATTAGAAAGGCTATTTTGTGCTGAATAATTTTGCCACTGATACTATGTGTCTACCACATATACTTTAGGAGTTATTTGCATTTGTTTAAAGTATGGTGTGCATGGCTGACATTTGTCTCTCATGCATCATCTAAGCACCTTGAAAAAAATCAGAAAAAAATCAGTTGTTTGGTATATCGGCTAGTATAAAATAAAAACTAAATTGATTACAACTGATTGCATAGCACCATTCAAAAGGTAACATTGTGCTGAACAACTTTGCCACTCATGCTTTGTGTGTAGCACTTACGGTTCAAGAGGTAGTCACATTTGTTTGTGGCATGCTGATTATGGCTTGATTTTGTTTAGAAAGGCCCAGGATGCAGTGCTAAGAGTATACAGGGCACAAGTGGCAGAAGTCTCAAAGAGCTCTTGTGGTATGAATGAGTTAAATAAGTTTATACCTGCTGCAGTGCTTCGCCCTTTCTCTGAAGTCCACACCCTCTTGGAGTTAGCTGTATTTATTCGGGGGGGGGCAAAGCTCCCCATGTCAGAGGCGCGGGGGGGGGAGTGGACCCTCCCTCAAAAACACAGTTATTACTATTTATGTTAATAGTGTCTGCTCTTCATGTTATGGTCTCTGTTTTGTTCCGACCTTGTTTTGGTGCATGATGTTTTTACTGCACCTTTCGGTCTTGTGCGGTTTTGTCCGCAACATAATGATCCTGTGCCTTCGCAGATGATTCCAAGTTTGGAGCAGTGGTAGACAGCGAAGAGGGTAAGAAGACACTTCATGAGGATTTGGTAAGGTTGGAAAGGTGGACACACACTTGGCAGTTGGCGCTGAATGCTCGGAAGTGCAGCGTACTACATCGGGGATTCAGGAACCCTGGGTATAACTATCATTTGGAGGGGAACAGCTGTTAACATCTGAGGGGGGAAAAAAGACCTGGGGGTGGTCATAGATGCCAAAATAAACTCAGAACAGTGCCGGAGAGTGGCTGTAAAGGCAAGCAAAATGCTTTGGTGTATCTCTAGGGGACTAACATCGAGGAGAAGGGAGGTTATTCTGCCCCTGTACAACTCCTTGGCAAGACCTCACTTATTTATTTGTTTTTGTTAACTGGATGAGGTGCACTATTCATATGAATGATTATTTTGGGCTGGCAGTATAGCCTAGAGGTTAGAGTAACAAGCTGTGAACGAGCTTCATACATCCTGCAGACCAGACCTGGGTTTGATTCTCACAACCTCCACTTGCATACTGTGTGACTCTGAGCAAATCACTTAACCGCCCAGTGTTCCCAGGTCACCCCAGAAAACAGGCACTTGTGCCTAGTGGGCCTTACCCAGTTACTAAAGACTAAAATAAAAATAAATATTTTCGGGCACGACCTGGGAGGTTACATGACAGTGGTACAGAATACAATACAAGAGCAGCACAATACAGAACAAAATACAATAGGAAAACTGAAATACAATACAGAGTAAAATAAAAAAAATACAAAAGGGTGCGGCTTGACAGCACACCCCAAGGTGAAATGTACAAGATAAGTGCAATCAAAACATTCACAAAAGACATCTCAGAGGTCACTAATACAAAGCAGGTTGTGCATCCGTATAAATTGAGTAGTGCACCAGCTACATGGAGGGTAAGGTACTTACCAAACAGGGAATTATAAAGGTGGAGCGAGGGAAAATATTGGGTAAGTGCGGTCAGAGAGGAAAGACAGAGGAGGTGGAGTGATAAAGAGAGGAGCTTATAAGTGGGGAAGGGGAGTCCAATAGCACAGTAATTGAAAGGCAGACAGGAAAATCAGGGGGATTTGAAACATTTACATTGAGTACTAATGGTAAGAAGAGATGGATGTTTCTTTTTAAATAGGGCATTAGAGGGTGAGAGCTGTAGATGAATGTGAAGTGTATTCCAGTATTTAGGGACAGCATGCGAGAAAGCGCATGCATCCTTTGTGGTTTTACTCCTAGGTGTGTGAATCAGAGCATGGCCAACTGATCTGAGGCCATAGGAGGAGGATATTGGGAGTAGCAAGGAGGCAAGTGAGGTGGGGCTATTAGAGCGCATAATGCTGTCCGTTATGGAGCCAAGGGCAAGATTCCTGAGAACAGACGGCAGGGGCCACTTGAGGTCAGCATAGAGTTGATAGTGGTGTTTAAGCCTAGGGGATCCTGGAGCATAGCAGCAGATATTATTATATGTGGTATCCCACTTATGGAGGGAGGACTTGGGAGTGTTCATATAGGTGGCTGAACCATAGGTGAGAGACGGAAGCAGGATGCCTCTAGCAATAGCCAGTCTCGCAGAGGGGGTCAGAGCATAGCTAGTTTTGTAAGCCACCCCAATTTTGGAATTTGCTGACTTACATGTGGTTAAGATATGTGTATTGAAGTCAAGGGAACCATCCAGTAGAATCCCCAGATATTTAAAGGAGTTTACTGTTTCCAGCACAGAGCCATCAGGGCAAGAGATTTTCAGAAGACTCTGGCTGGTCTTAAGTTTGGCTGCACAGCCAAACAACATGGCATTCGTTTTACCCACATTGAGGATAAGCTTCTGCCTGAGGAGCCAGGTTTGAATGTTGTGAAAGGATGTAGAGAGAGACTGAAGTTGATCTCTGATACATCCTTCGAACTAGAATACAGGACCAGGTCATCTACATAGAGCAGGGACAAGCAGGAAGGGGTGTCATGTGCAATCTGATTTTAAGAATATGGAGAACAGCAGGGGGCCCAATGTTGATAGAGGTATGATCGCCTCTGAGGCCGGGAGATCAGAGGGCTGTGGGTTCAGTTCCCACATCTGGCACTTGGGTTAATATCCCAGTACTGACACTGTAGTGCAGCATGAGAGGGGTGCTGCACTTCTGAGGTGCCGTCTTTCGGATGAGACGTTAAACCGAGGTCCCATCTGCCTGGATTGTTGGTAGTTCAGGTGGATGTTAAAGATCCCATGGCACTTATCGAAAAGTGTAGGGGAATTTCCCCGGTGTCCTGGCCAAATTTCCCTCATTCACTAAAAATTACCACCAACAGCTTAATCTGGTTCAAGGTCAGTTGGAATTCATCTGTATCCCCTTCCCCCGGGTCGTGCCTGAAAATAGGCAGGATTTGTCTAGTGCACTTACCCGGTCAACAAAAGCTAAATAATAAAAAAAACAAAAATCTGATAGGGCCAAGTTAAATTTGACCACCTGGGTTCCGTTGGGTAAGTAATTGTTGAACCACCCCATGACCTGCGGAGAGAAGCCCGGGGACTGAAGACCGGCAAGAAGAAGAGGGTGCGCCACAAGATCAAACGCTTTGGTGAGATCGATAAAGACAGCAACAGTCAACAGGCCGGAGTCCATTGCACGAATGGTGTCATTAGGGAACTTAAACACGGCAGTGATGGTGCTATGGCCTTTACGGAATCCGTGTTGCACATGTGGAAGGAGATCATACACTTGGAGTATTGCGTATATAACCCCTAGGCAGTGCTATGCTAAAGGCTATTACCCCTGCCTGTAGGACTATATGCAGGCTTAAGGGCCTGAGTTCAGTAACAAGGTGCCTCCACTCAGAGAAATGGTGTTGGGGTAGTTTATCTGTCCTAGTATGGCCCTCTGGGAAGCTATAACCACCCACCAACCGTCCTAGTGGCCTAATATCTAACATAGCAGTGAATTCACACCCAGTTGGAAACAATAATGATATGCTCACACCCTTCACACTTATCACCAGGGCTGAACTCACAGCAACTTCCTTGGACACCTCCAGTAAAGTAAGATTAGCAATATAAGTACACACTGTGAATGTAGTAACCCAGCTAATAATATGCACACCAGCCAGGTTAAGCAAGAAAAAAAGACAATCAGATTTATTAAGGGGGCATGAACAAGGAAGGGGTGTGAATCTGATCAAATGATTTGTATTCTGATTTAAATCAGATTTTTCTGGCATGCACTTTAAGTCCCAATTATACAGCTTAACAACACTGTGTACCCAGAATGTTATACAAGCTAGCCTGAAGCACTGGCCGGTGGTGGCCGGCATTGCAGCTAATGTTGGGGCCCTTGATGGAAGAAAAAGGCAGTTAAACATGCAGACAACCCAATTATTTGTAATCCAAGCCGGTTGGCTCAGTCCTTTGTAAACCCAAGAAAGAAGAAACAATTAGATGATACCACAGATGATTTAAACCCTTGTTACAGGGAGCTACCCTGATTGTACTCATGCTACCAGGAATTTGCTGCAAGGCAGGCAATATGTAGACCTCGTGGTGATGATCAATGGGCAGGGGGAAGCTGGACTGACACAACACACCTCTGGATGGTTGCAGCCTGCGTGATGTTGGGCAGGGGGCCAACTCCCCAAGCCATTCTCTCTCCAAAATGGTCTCTGGTGCAGGAGTAACGGCCTAGGCCAAAATGGCAGGGCATGAGCAGGATGAACAGTTCTGGCAAAGTTCGTGATCTTCTGCTGGCGAAGCCTCCAGCTGGCGTAACAGGTTCTTTTGTGGGGAACCAAATCTCGACCCACGAAACACATTCAGCACATTTAAATCAATAACTACTTCTGAAAACAGTTGAGATGCAGTCTGGTTGCAAATTAAAAACCTTACTGTGCAAGCCTTTTGATCAGAGTATGATCCACACATAAGCTGGGCTGATCGCTTCAGGAGCAAGTCTTCGGTCCAAATCGCAAGTTGCACTGACAAACGTCTTCTCTTCTGCTGGAGTTCCAGGCTGGAATCAGATAAGTCCGACTTCTGCAATCAGGCAGTTTGAGTGCAGGAGAAAGTGGCAGGGAGGCAAGTTGAGCCCCTTTCCACCGATTCCTCTATGTTTCTTCTGGGAGCAGCTGCTCAAAAGCTCAAGCTGTTCACACTTCAGCCTCCAGCTCTAACTGATCCACTGTCTCATGGCATACAGGATATTTCCGTTGATAATCCAAAGGTTCAGTTGGTTTAAGGAGGTGTCGGTCACAGTAAGGGTTCCCCCTCCAGGTCCATTTTGGCGACAACAGAATAAAACTACAAGACTACAGAATTTCCTTCCCACAAGATCCTTGGGGACAAGATCCATTTTGGGTCCCCAGTGGTTCGATTGGTCCAATTACTGGAAGTCCCGGACCGAACATGGTGGCTTCCATTCAGACGGCTAAGCTGTAAGCAAAGCAGGTTAGGCAAACTTCTCTATCTTTAATACAACAGCAGATCAACAGTAAATAATCGCAGTTCCTATATAGACTCCCTATGCGCAAGTAGCGACTGCAGAATGGAGCAAAACAGATCACTCTTTGGCTGGTCCCAAGCCCTAAAGCACTCGGACCCAGCACAGACCAGTTTCTAAACACAGATTAGCTATTCTCTGAAAGGGACAGGTGAGGAGGCTCAATATGGCACTCTCACGCAAAGACACAAAACTACTTAATATAGGATACCAGCCTGACAGTGGGCATTTAAGGAGCCCAGGAAGACATTATAGTAAACCTCAATTTGTAGCGGGGTTACACACTTTCCTGCCTGGAAGAACTTGGCGTCCACATCAAGTTTACACATACTATAAGATTCTATATAGAAAATACTATACGTAAAATACATGTATGTTCTATTGGTGTGTCACAAAATAAAATCTGATGCAATAGTAAAATAAGCTGGTTATAACAACAGGATTACTATACTTTTTCATTTAGCAATGAAGTTTCCATAACATAATTTTATAACATTTTTCATAAACATGTTAGCAGATTCAAATAGTTAAACACCTTACTCTTACAATTCTGGTCTGTATTACCTCCTGCATACTAACCCACATGGCTTGAGGCCTATCCCTATCAGCTACACTTGGGCTGCATGGGGCAAGTGCATCAGCACACTGATTGGAGGGCTTCACTATTAGCTTTGAGGTGGCAGAGTAGCCCGGTTTTGGAAGAGAGTTTTCGGAAATGTACACCCCTTTGTGAACTACATTCATGGGGAGGTCTACAGGCTTTCCTGGGGAGTCATAACTGAGGCATATTACAGGCTTTGTGGCTCTTCCAGACATTCTGGGAGGGGTGGGCACAGGCTCAGTTCTTTCAACAGTGGCATTTGGGTTGATCAGTCCCAGACGATGGCTTGTCAGCAAGTCTGCTCCTAGGGAAAGGGGTACCTCTGCACTGGCTGTCTGTTCTGGAATCAAAACACTTTAAGCTTCTTGTTCTGTTAGTCCTGGTTCAGCAAGATTACTTTTATTACTTTGCTCTAAAATTCCAGGTTTGTCATCAAGAGGAAATTCCCTGGAATTTAAGTCACGTAACACATCACTGATACTTTCAACATCATTAGCTTCGTTAACATTATGGTTCATATTACTAGTGGAACCATTGGTGGCAATTTGTTCTGGACTGTGTGGTATGTCACCAGTTGTGCTTTCTAGGTCTGGCTCTTCTTCTTGGGGCTCAGCTAATTCTACAAGACACAAGAAGTCAGCTACATCAGAAGTCACACTTTGCACCTCACTTTCAGGGGGCACAGGGGCTGTAGAGAAGGCTGGAAGGTTAGACAGTTCTGAGGGTCCAACTTTATCTCCCCAATTACCCAGGGGGTTGCCTTGAAACAGTTGACTCCGTTCATAAGACGGGAAGTAAGAAGCTTCACACTCACTGTTGTCAGATTCAGACTGGCAGTCGATTTCATTTAGAACATGATTGGTGGAATGCCTTGAATCTTTAACAACTGGAGAGGAGGGAAACTGTTTCTTTTTATTTTATTATTTTATTTAGCTTTTGTTTACCGGGTAAGTGCACTAGACAAGTATTTATGCCTATTTTCAGGAACAACCCGGGAGAATACAACATGAGGAACAACAGTCAAGGAGACATGGCAAAGAGAGTACAGTTTTTTGTCACAGTAAACAGACATGTGGGAAATACATAATTTGACGCTAGGGGAAACATATAGTAGTAAGCACATTTCAGATTATACACTCTAGACTAGCTAGTTCAACTGACAGATATATATACAGGTCATCATACATAGGAGTGGAGCATAGCTCAAGGACTGGATTGGTCATAATATAACTTATAACATTGTTGTATACACCCCCTAGGCTGTTTGGATCGCGGACAGGTATATACAGTTCATCACATTTTTCTAAATATGCACATGTTAGACAGAAACAGAAACACTTGGTAGTACAAGTTTCTACTAAGTGACCAAGGTGCAATATGTCATGGTTAGCCTATGACCGTGGAGCAATAATGGGTGTAAAAATGCCCAAGGCTTTTAGGCGGGGAGTAGTCAGGCGTCATTGATACAGTGGGGAAATGTCTCCAGGAATTCAATGGAGACACCCTGGGAGGTTCAGACAAAACAATTTGACACTTTACTCTAGGGAGGTTTGGGGTAGTCACACTCTGATGCTAGTTTTAGGAAACCCCACAGGGAATTTCAAAAACTCAGATAGGAGGGGGCAGCTCGGATATCCACAGGCAGCGAATTCCAGAGTCTGGGCGCACTTATGGCAAAGTCCCGATCCCCCATGAGGATCCAGGTAGGAGGGACTTTGAGCATCCCTGATGTGAGAGACCTAAGTTGGTAGGGGTGGGATTCAGTTTAGGCAGAAGCCGGGCCAGCCCCTGAGGGGTGCTAGTTCTGATCACTTTCTCCAGAGGCATCCCAAACCAAAATCAAGGTATCTAGCTGGTGAGAGCCAGCAGAGTTTCTCATATAGCTCACAAGCGGTGGGTGAGTTGGGGGGCAGCCATGGCAAAACTACAAATGTTATTATAAGCAGTGTACCACCGGGTGAGATGTGTCTTTGGAGAGCGAGCAAATAGGTGCAGCCCATAGCTGAGGGACGGAAGGAGCACACCCTTTGCTAGGGCAAGCCTGGCTGCCGGTGTAAGGTTATACTTGGCCCTATAGGCCAGACCCAGTTTGCAGTTTGCCACCCTGCAGATGTTAAGGATATGATCGTCAAGTTGGGGGTCAGGTGTTACCCCCAGATATTTGATGGAGCTCACTATGGGTAGTGAGGATCCATCTGCACTGGTGATGTGTAAGCAGGCCGATGAGGCTTTGATTTTAGCAATTGAGCCAAAGAGCATAGCCTGTGTCTTTTTCAGGTTCAGGATCAGCTTGTGACTAGTAACCCATGACAATACCCTGTTAAAGTCATCGGTCAGGTTCTGGTTTAGGGTAGTGGCATTCTAGGAGTGAGCCAGGATTACCAGATCATCTGCATACATGGTGGCGCTACAGCTGGTAGTAACCATGGGTAGTTGATTGATGAAAAGGGAGAAGAGGAGGGGACCCAGTACCGAGCCTTGAGGCACTCCGGAGGTCACCGGTAAGGGCTTGGAGAGGACTTTATTGAAGCAGGTATGCTGCTTTCTGCCATGTAGATAACCCATTAGCCATTTCATGGCATGGGGGGAGAGGCCAAGTGACCACAACTGTGCACCAAGCAGTTTGTGGTCAATGAGGTCAAAGGCTTTGGACAGGTCGATAAATATTGCACCAGAGAATTTGCCTGGTCCATGGCTGTCCGGATACTTGATGTAACCAAGATTAAGGCTGTGGTGGTGCTGTGTCTCTTACAAAAGCCATGCTGGGCTGGGGACAGAAGTTCATGAGAGTGGATATATTCGGAAAGCTGCTCAGCCACTACCTTTTCAGGGAGCTTGCTAAGGGTTGGGAGAATGGCAATCAGTCGATAATTGTCAGGCAGTTTGGGATTTCCTTGCTTCAGTACAGGGACAATCCTTGCCTCTTTCCAGATGTCTGGGATGGTCCCCAGACCAAGGGATAGGTTGAAGATAAAGGCTACTGGTGAGGCAATGTGCAGCACCAAGCTTAAGGAGTTTAGGCTCCAGGTTGTCTAGGCCAGGACTGGAGTACTGGGAGAGGCCAGCTAGGCGTTTCTGCAAGTCCTGAACTGATACAGCCCTGAGGTGGAACATTTGACGAGGAGGGTGACCCTCCAGCAGAGTGGAGGGAAGGGGGTGGGACAGAGTCTCATCAAGTGAGAAGAGGGTTGTGAAGGCCGAGAGGTTAGAGAAGTGATTATTTAGGGAGTTGGCAATAGTATGGGGATTATTGCAGGAGACTCCATTTATGACCATGTCCGTAATCCCCGAGTGGGAGAATCCTCTGACAAGGGATTTAATATCTCCAGAACCTCCTGGGATTACTGGCAGAGCTTAGTAGGGCGGACTTGCAGAAGTCACTCTTTGCTGCCCTGATGGCCTTTTTGCACTTGTTCCCGAGGTGTCTGTACCTTTGAATAATCATGGGATCACTGGTACCTTTGGAACAAGCCCAACACTTATCTCTCTCCTGCATCTGGGCTAGGAGATTCCCATTTAACCAGAGGGTAGCGGACCCCCTCACCTTACGGGTGACCTTGGGAGCATGCTTGTCATGCAAGGCCCCAAAGGTGTAGAGGAAGTAAGAGGTTGCTGCTGAGGGGTCAGTGCCACCATACACCCCAGACCAGTCAGTAACTCTTAGGTCCTCCAGGAACTCCTCAGTATCGAATCTAGAGTAGTTTCTGACATGCATAATTTTGTGTGGAATTTTGGGGGTGGGAATTTTCCATACACAGAAAACCGGTGAGTGGTCAGAGATGGAGTCAGATAACGTACACGCTGATGAGATCCTGTCAGGACGGTTAGACATGATCCAGTCCAGTAAGGTGCTGGAGGATCCATTTGCTGTCCGCCTAGTTGGTTCCTGGATGAGCTGGCTCAGGGCAAGGTTAGCAAGCAGAGGCTCAAACTGCTTAACATTACCACTATACCAGTTAAGGTTTACATCCCCCCAGGATTATGAGTTCGTTATCCCTGACTCTAGAACCAATTTTGTCCATGAGGTGAATTAATCCAGGTAGCCCACTTCTTGGAGGATTATAGGTGCACACCAGGTGCAGTTTCTTTGCGTCCCCAAGTAGCAGTAGCACATGTAGCAACTCACAGTGGGGCACGTTTGAATCCTGGTGGGCAACTTGGGAAATTTTTAAGTGGCTCTTATGGTAGATTAGTATGCCACCCCCCCCCTTGCCCCCAGCTCTGTCCAGTCTGGTGAATTCATACCCAGTGAGTTCACAGGCAGTGTCAGGGACAGAGGGTTTCAGCCAGGTCTTCGTCACTCCTAGGATGTCGGGTTTGTAGTGTGCAACCCATGCTAATAGCTCATCACGATTAGGTAGCAGGCTCCTAATGTTAAGATGAGCTATTAGCCGCAGCTCTGGTTACAGGCCCGGGGGGGGGGGGTGCCCTGGGGTGCAGAATCAATAAGGATTTGCCCAGTTGGTAATAAATGATTCCTGTGCATTGTCTTTACAGCTCGTGGGTCATTCTCTGGATGCACTTTACAAGCTGGCAGGTCCTCCAGCTTGCGGACAACAATGTATGGGGTGTGATGCCACCCATCGGCTATTTATGTTTTCCATGCAATCCCAAATTCCTTAACAAAACTCTATCCCCGGGTTGCAGTACTTAGGCCTTGACACATGTGTCATGCCTTTCTTTCTTCGCTAAGTTTCTTTTGGCCGCCATGGTGTGGGCTAACTAGTAAGCATAGTTCAGCTGAACTTTCAGTTTCTGGACATACTGGAGTTAACTCTCAGCTTTGACTCCATCGGGGACACTTCAAAACAGATGTCTGTTGGCAACCTAGCTTCTCGACCAAACGTTAAGCGGTAGGGGGAGAATTCAGTTGCATCCCTTTTCGTGCAGTTGTAAGCATGAACTAATGTGCTTAACTGTTGACTCCACCTCAGCTTGTCTCAGGGATGAAGTGTGCCCAGCATGTCCAGTAATGTGTGATTGAATCGTTCAGGCTGTGGATCCCCGGGATGGTGATAGAGAGTAGTTCTGGACTTTCTTACTCCCCAGAGTGAGAGCATTTCTTTAATTAGGCGGCTTTCAAAATCTCCCTTAATCAGAGTGAATCCTCTGGGAGTTGCCATAATGGACAGAGTACTTTTCTATTAGAACTTTTGCCACAGTGAAAGCTGTTTGGTCTTTGTTTGGATAGGCCTGAGCATAGTGGATAAAATGGTCAGTGACTACCAGCTCTTCTGATCTGGCTCCAATCACTGAAAATCAATGCACACAAGCTCCATGAGGCACTGGTGGAGATATTAACCAGGGTGCAGTCCTCTGGGGCTGGGCTTTCCTTTGAAAATAACTGCTACAAGTTCTTATGTAAGTCTCAATGTCGGGACCCATTTTGGGCCAGTAGAAGCGAGCATGAGCCAAATCAGCAGTCTGTTACAGCCTAGATACCCCATCAGGTCATGAAGAGCTCTTGGGGCTACACGTTTAAAAGCTGTAGGCAATACTAATTGTTGCTTGGTAATTTGTCCTTGTTTGTTGGTAATCTCACTGTAAAGCAGTCTGTTGTGCAACTTTAATCTGGGCCCCTCCCTGAACAGCAGAGCAGTAATAGGATCTTGAGAACAAAGCCCGGACACATTATTCCCAGCATGAATGGCATCCAACACAGGCTTAATCGTAGAATATTGGGATTGAGCCCACTGTATATTGTCAGGAGTCAGTTGAGGCAAAGTGCTGAGATCCAGTGCTGCAAGATGGCAGTAGGCTGCAGGAACACAAGTGTCAGGAGGGCCCAGACAATCCACAAGGCAATCAGTGGTTTCAGAGGTTGGATGTTCATCTTTATTGAACTTTTGACAAAGAGCTTTAACAGACTGCTTGGACATTCTCAACCACTCCAAGTTGGTGTCAGGGCTCCTGGAGAGGGTGTCCGCATCAGTGTGATTTAGGCCTGATACTCTGCAGAATTGTCATAAGTGGAGAGGGCCGATAATCAGCGATGCTGAGTGGCATCTAATGTTGCTGAGGTCTGGACATATGTGAGGGGGTTGTTGTCAGTTTTCACTAGAATTTTTGCACCATAAAGATATTCATGGAATTGATCTATAATGGCCCACTTCAACGCAAGGAACTTGAATCTGTTTTCAGGGTAGTTCTTTTCAGATGGTGTCAGGCTCCGGCTAGCAAATGTCACTGGGTGTAAGCCTTCCTCATACTCTTGGTATAGAACAGCAGTGAGTCCCTTCAAGCTGTCATCAGTGTGCAATACATAAGGTTTTGTGGGGTCTGCTTATGCAAGCACAGGTGCATGGGTGAGTTGGTGAACGATATTATAGAAAGCCACCTCCCACTCATGAGTCCACCTGGTTCCAAAAGGTGCATTTGTCTGAAAGTAGACTTTTCTGGGATTATGGATATGTTGTTCTACCCACACTGTTTGGCATGTCCTTCCCCTTTAAGAATCTTGCTGGAAGGTCTTTAAGCTGGCTCCTCCCACCCACCGGGGTGGTATAACCCTTGGCTCCGCCTCATGACACCAGATCTTCCTTTCCGCTGGAAAATACAGATTTCCTCTTTACTGCTCTCGTGTTTTGTAGGCCCTGGCTTTCAAATCTACAGATTTACTTAAACTCGTTAGAGTTGCAGCAAATCGTTTCATGATATCAGTCGCTATGGAGGATAATTCCTCACCGGTTTCCGCCACTGCCCGTGTGGGCAAAAAGATGTCTTGCACTGACCAGCATGCCACATGCGTGTATTGCTTGGGTGTCGGCCATGACACTCAGGCCTGTGAGATGTGCCACACATTTCACCTGGACGTCTTAGACTGTCATCTCACACGGCTTCAACTGGGCAGACCAGAGAAACTGAATCCACCTGTCACATCTAAGGAAGCCCGATGGTCGGTCTCCGCGGCTGCGGGGTTCACTGAGCAGCTCGAACAAATAGACTTTCGAGAAGAGGCGGCTCGGGCCGCAGATCGGTCTTCGATGGCCTTCTTCATACTGCTCATGTTGGGCTCCATTTTTTTTGGATCCTTTCGAGAGATCTGCCAGTCCCTTGCCACCAACTGCGAGCGGCCCTTAGGTGCACATGTTTCTCAGTCCCGTAAAAAGGACAAGGAACCGAGAGAAACTTTGTCTCGCTGACAACGTTCTTGGGTTCGTGAGAGATCTTGGTCCCAGAAATCGCATGTTTCAACTTCGGTCAAAGTTGCGGCCTCGGCTGCTGGCTTCACGGTCCCCCAGTCAGGCCAGCTGGCGCAGATGCTGGATGACGATCCAGTTGAGATCATTTTCGACCCAGATGACCCATTGTCGCTCGATGAGGCCAACAACTCCTTATTCAGGACACCGGTCCTGCCTCTTCTTGATGAGGAGACCCAGCCTGCTGGGAATCCTGTTGAAGACCCGGTCCCTGACCTGGAGGAGCTGCGATCCTCATCGGCTCCTTCTGATTGACCCCATCAGTCCCCTCGACAATCTAGGTTGAGGTCTCTGACCCCTTCGACCAATAGGCCGAAGAAGGCGCACAAAGAAGTGGCGCCGCCACCATTCTTCTTTGTCCTCCTCAGATAAGGAGAGGCTTCATTGGAAACTCTGTTGATGCTATGAAGACTTAATGTGGCAGCAGCTGATTATGTCTGGTCAGAAGTCGATTCCGGCTTCTACTCCGGCCATTACTTAGCTGTCGCCCCTCCAGGCTAAAGCCGACTCCTCCGGAGCCCCGTCCCACACTGTTCCTCCTCCTCCTCCTTCGGAGCCAGTCAAGACCATTCCAGTTCAGCCAAAATTGACCTCTCCTCCGATCCTGGTGGAGCGCCACCCAAACAGCCCCCTTTGTGGGCTCCTGCCAAAGAGTCTTGGCCTGTTTCGGGTCTCCCACGTAAGCTTTCTGTCACCCTCACTCCCAGCCGTCCTAGGCTGGAGGAGGGAGACACCGGTGGTCAGCCAATTTAACGGGAGTCTGAGGACTTGGACCTTTATTCCCGTCCCCTGGATAAGGAATCGGTTGGTAGTCTCTTGACGGAGGAAGGTTCCTCTTCCTTTGTGGGCATCCTCCGAATCCACAGGGCCACAGGGTTGCCTCTTGAACCCGTCCAGAAACGGGCCGAATATCCACTCACTGATATTCTCAAATGAGGGGATTCACCGATAGAGGCCTTCCCAGTGGCTGAGGCCATTGTTGGTCCGGCCTCGGAGCTATGGCAGCACCCTGCCTCCTACCCTGCACGGTCTGCTAATATGGCCCGCAAATACGCGGTGCCCATTGAGTGCCTGTCGGGATTCACAGAGCACCCCTCTGCAGAGGATTTGGTGACCGAATCTGTGTTCAGATGCTCGGGTAATTCGGGATACACCGATAGACCCCCAGACAAAGAGTCAAAAAAAAAAAAAAAAAAGTACCATTCTGCCTGGAAAGTCTGTGCCGCTTCTTCGCTGGGCCTTCGTCAGGCAAGCTGGGCTTCATCATGGCGCACTTTTCTTATGCTCTCTTGATGAGGTTCTACCTCACCTCCCCGCAGACCACGCTCCAGCAGGTCCATGACCAGGGTTGGGCTGTTGCGAAGGAGCAACTCCAGACGGCTCTGGATCTCAGGGACTCTTGTGCCCTCTCGGTGGTGGCTGCGGTTGCCATGCGTCGCAGGGCTTGGTTAAGGGTCTCCACCTTTACAGCGGACACCTAACACAAGCTGACTGACGTCCTTTTCCTGGGTACGGACCTTTTCGGTTCAGGTGTGGATGGTCACCTCCAATGCATCAAGAAGTCCAGTGCCACCTTGGACTCCATGACTTCTGCACAGAAGGAATCCCTGGGTTCCAAAAAGCAGAAGAAGCCAGTTCGGCATTCTGCTCCTGCGGCCAAGCAGCCTCATTTCCAATCAAGGCAGCAACAGCAGAGACAACCTTGGCACCCTTGGCCCAAGTCCAGGCCCCTGACAGCCTGTAAACCTGGAGGACAGGAGCTCAGTTGGTCCACAATCCGGATCCTCTTCCTCCAAGTCTGCTCAGTGATGGTATGGGGTGGCCACCCCCATACCTGTTACACACAAGCTCTGGGTCCTACCATGGAGGGCTGGCTCTGCCACTTTCTTTCTGTCTGGTCCGCTGTTACCATGGACAGGTGGGTTCTAGAAGTGGTCGGCCAGGGTCTGCCTCTGGAATTCGAGCAGTACCCTCCGAGCTGAGCCCGCGCCCCACGGGAGTAAATGGCGTCCGTACACACTCAGTCGGCTCGTCAAGACAACATTGCCCAACTCCTCCACAAGAAGGTGGTGGCCAGAGTCACGGGCCACCGTGTCAACCCAGGGTTCATTTCCAGGTACTTCCTGGTCCCGAAGTGGGGGGGGGCTGGTGCCTCAGTCTACATCTGCACAACCTGAGCCAATTCTCAATTCTTCAGGTCACACACATTGAGGATGGTAACTGTATTTCAGATCATACCATCTCTTGAGCAGAACATGTAGTTCTGCTCTCTGGATCTTCAGGACACATTCTTTCATGTTCCAATCTGTCCGTCTCGCCAAAGGTTCCTTAATTTCTGAGCAGAAGTAGCCCTATTCGAGTTCCAAACCATGCTGTTCGGCCTGTCTTCGACCCCATGGGTCTTCACCAAATGCATTGCAGTGGTGGTGGCCCATCTTCGGTGTCGAGGGTTCAGAGTTTACCCATATCTCGATGACTGGCTCTTAGCGGGTTCCTCCAAATAAGAGGTGGAGAGGTCCAGGGACCTGGCCCTCCAGACCTGCACTGCCCTAGGTCCTGGTCAACGAGACCAAGTCGGAACTCGTACCTTCGCAGGTGATGTGCATCACTGGGGCAGAGCCAGAGCCCAGTTCCCGATGGACAGGGTGGAGGTTATGTCCTCCTTTGCCTAATTATTTCTGGTTGGGCACTTGTGCCCTCCCTGGGACTTTCTGCGCCTTCTGGGGTACATGGCGAACTGCACCACCATGGTCCGATGGGCCCTGTGGCATATGTGCCTCCTCCAATGGGAGCTGGCTAGAGAGAAGACTCAGTGTCACGGTCACTTCAACCAGCCGGTCACAGTAACCCAGAAGATGTGGGACGCTCTCCAATGGTGGACCGTCCTGGAACACCTGCAGGAATGGATCCTGTTTGTCCGTCCCGAGGTGATGGTTGTTCTTATGACAGATGCGCCTCTCACGGGCTGTATTGCCCACTTAGGGAATCACAGAGCCCACGGGTTCTGGACCCCCGAGGAATCCCGATATGTCAACCTGCTGGAACTCGGAGCAGTCAGACTGGCACTGTCAGCATTCACTTCGCTCTTTCTGGGTCAAGCGGTGCAAGTCCAGACTTACAATACCACGACCATGTACTATCTCAACAAACAGGGCGGCACTCACTCCCGGCTGCTGCGCAGGGAAGCGCTTCGCATCTGGACCCTTGTGAGCCGACTGGAGGCAGATCTCCTAGCTATCCATGTGGCAGAAGCCTCAAACCAACTGTTGGACGCTCTCAGCCGTGAGGGTGACACGTCCCATGATTGGTCTCTCCATCCAGAGGTAATACACAGCCTGTTCTCCCACTGGGGCAAACCTCAGGTGGATCTGTTCACTTCCAGGGAGAGCACGGAGCTGAGGCTGTTTCATGCCCGCCTGCCTCAGCAGGGCTTGCTGCAGGGGGATGCCTTCTCAAGGCCAAGGCCCCAGGCCTCTTCTGTGCCTTCCCTTCTCTTCCCTTGGTTCACAAGGTGATCCTCAAGGTCAGAAGGGACAAGTCATAGGTGATCCTGGTAGCCCCAGACTGGCCACACCAGTTCTGGTATCCAGATCTCCTCAGCCTCCGCTCCAGACACCCAAAGTGTCTTCCCATATGCCTAGACCTGTTATCAGTCAATCAGAGTGAGGTATTCCATCCGGAACTTCAATCCCTGCACTTGACAGTCTGGTGTCAGAGCGGCTTGAGTTCCAGGCTCTAGGTCTCTTGGAGGATGTACTCACAGTAGTGGAAGCATCCAGGATGGAGTCGACCAAGAGGTGCTATGCCTTCAAATGGAAAAGGTTTTCCATTTGGTGTCAGGGCAAGGACTTGGACCCTTTGTTCTGTCCAGTGGCTAGTATCCTCAACTACCTTTGGTCCTTGTCCTAGCAGCCATGTCTGCTTACCGGACGCAGGCCGGTCAGCAGATGGTGGCACAGGGGAAGGTGGTCTTGCATTTCTTTAAAGGCCTCAACCACATATCCCCTCCGGTGTGTGAACCTCCACCTCTGTGGGATATTCTACTGATTCTGAGAAAGCTCATGGGCAAGCCATTTGAACCAATGCACAGGTGTGAGATGTCACATTTGTCATGGAAGACCGCCTTCCTGGTGGCTATCATGTCAGCCAGAAGGAGTGGGGAGCTTCAGGTGCTCTCAGTGGAGTCTCCTTAGCTGGTCTTCCACAGGGACTAGGTAGTCCCGTGCCCCCACCCGAAGTTCCTCCCGAAGGTGGTGTCAGAGTTTCACCTTAACCAGGTGTTAACTCTGCCTGTGTTCTACCTGAACTGCACCTCGGAGGCCAAGTACAGGCTCCATCCTCTGGACCTGAGACGAGTGGTGTCTTATTATAAAGAGCGGACGGCGGAAGTTCAGGAAGAGGATTGCCAGGTGTTTGTCACCCAGGCTGAAGCTGCACCTGGCAGACCTGCAGCCAAGTGGACGATTGGAAGATGGATTACATCCTGCATTGATCTCTGCTACTGGTTGGTGGGCAAGGAGCCTCCCATAGTAATAAGTGCTTACTCCACCCTCCATACTGCTGTGTCGGTGGCTGCTTCCAGGGACATCCCTATCCAGGAAATCTGCAGGACTGCTACCTGGATGTCAGCAAACGCCTTCGACACCCACTACCATATCAACCTAGAGTCACACCAAGATGCTGACTTTGGGGCCTCAGTTCTCCAATCTCCGCTAAATATGTATAGCCTCGAGGAAAGGAGGGGGGGGGAACATGATAGAAACTTTCAAATACCTCAAGGGAATCAACAAAGTCCAAGAGGGTAGCATCTTTCAAAAAAAGAGGTGTGCAAGAACAAGGGGGCACAATTTGAAGATAGAATGGGGGCGGCTCATAGATAATTTAAGGAGTATTTTTCACGAGAGGGTTGTGGATGCATGGAAGCGGCCTTCGGAGGAGGTTGTGGAATTCAAGCATGCATGGGACAGTCATAAGGCAATTCTAGGGGTTGGGGGTAGGAAGAAGTAGGCTGCTGGTTAACTAGGATCTGCAGCTTATCCATTAGGTAGGGAAATGGGCAGACCGGGTGGGCCAAGCGGTCCTTATCTGCCATCAAAATCTATGTTTCTGTTCCCCAAGTAAGTATAGAGGGAATGTGCGCCTTGCCTCCCTCCTCCCGGAGAACTGCTTGGAGTCAGCCAAACAGTGTGACTAGAACAACATATCCACGATCCTAGAAAAACAGGTTACTCTCCTGTAATAGTAGATCTTACTTCGAGAGGGCTCGTACAGTAGGTAATTACATACAGGACTGAGGCCGGCAGGCGTCAGGACCCTACGGAAAAATTTCTAGCTAGCGGTCTCTGGCGGGGGACCACCCCCGACGTCGTACGCCATCAGTATAAAGGGGCAGTCCCCCACACCCGCCTTCCAGTTCTTTCCCACCGTTAGCTCGTGAAAGCACCTCGCGGTTAAGTTCACTGCTTCATCAGTCAATTGTCGATATTTTTACCGTTCTATTTTTCAAATTTGTTCGGAATTCTCGTCAGATTTTCTTCAGCATCTGCTGTGCATGTTGTCCCCTACTCCATCTGAGCACAGGAATAAGTGCGATTCCTGCGGCGCCCAGCTCCCGCACAAGGACAGACACTCCCAGTGCCTCGCCAGGATCACCCCGTGGAGAAGTGCAGGCACTGCCAACAGTTCAGCGCCACCACCCGCAAATGGAGGCAGCAGTCCCTAGAGGCCCACATTTTGAAAAAGATGTCCTCCATGGAGAAGGAGCTGAAGAAGCTTCAGCAGGCCTCTACTTCCCCTGAGGGTCACCGCAAAAAGAAGGAGATGCACCGGGACTGGGGCTCCTCTTCCACGGTCACCGTGACTCTGGATGGAATTGCCGTGCTGAAGGTAACGTCCCCTCCAGGGGACCGTTCTTTGATGGCCGTGTTGGAGACTTCCAAGGCGGCGGCGATCCTCCCGTCGCGCTCATGCTCGGGCCTCTCGGGAGCCTCTGGTACAAAGGAGGCAGCCGCTCCCAGGAAACCCACCACCGTGCGGCCTTTGGGTTCGAGCAGCTCCGGTAAGCTGGACGTCAGCCCCTCCGACACCCACTAGGTCAAGGCCGATAAGTCGCCCGACACTTAGGGTGCAGCGCATGGCCTCCATTGCTCCCGCCAAGGCCGCTCCACCCTCGTGGCCTTCGTCAGGTGTAGGCTCCGATAAGCCTGATGCCAACTCCTCCAACGGATGCACGGCGTTAGAGCCGACACTGGACCCTACAGATCAGTCCGTCATCCGCTGCTCAATGCAACGTTCTTCGCTGCTCGATGCAACGTTTGCCGTTGCACTCAGAGGCTCCAGCATCTCCCCTGTTGGACCCTGGGGATTTTAGTCCTCCTTCCCCGGGTGACACCGAGGACACAGGTACGCTCCCGTCAGGTCTCTCTCCTGCTGGGCCGGACGACCTGATGGCAGACTCTCAGACGCCGGCCTATCCGACGCCGGACGACATTCCCTTGTCGGACCCTCGTCCCCACTGGCCCACGCCCACCAGGCCTCCCTTACCGGCCCACTGTGGGCTCCTCCCTGGGCCTTGTGTCTGGCCAGAGCCCTGGTGCCTGGTATTGAACCCATCTTATCTGACGCCGTCCTACTCGGGACTGCAGTATCCTGTGCCACAGTACCCGACGCTGGGCTTCCCACCGTCGGGCTACGGATACTCGCCGTATGGATATCCCCAATATCCGTATCCCCCACCACCTCCTCCTCCACTGCCCCCCAGCCGCCGGTGGACCTGAAGGAGACTTTGGCTTCCTGGTGGGCTCAGCTCACCAGGGAGGTGGAGAGCAGCCTTCCAATGCCAGACCCGATTCTGGACTCCCGTTGTCAGAGGCGAGAGACTCTCTCCCCACTTCCGGACACTGGAGGCGAGCCCTCCGGTGTCAGGGCAGGGAAGGACACGCTTCCCTGTGGATTCCCCAAGGGGTCCGTTCCTCCCCTGCACCAGAAGGAGTCTTCCTCTTCTTCCTCGTCAGAGATTACGGATGATTCCGATGGGTGCATCGATCCAGGCGACGAGCCACGCACTTCAGATCAGCCCAGGCCCAGGACTCTTCTGAAGCCTCCTCCAGAAGAGCCTTCCTTTCTGGAGTTGCTGCGAAAGATCCAGGCGGTTCACCAGTGGCAATCTTTGGGGCTGGATCCACAGTGGAAGAAACTTGCAGTTCATTTGGAACTGCCTGAAACCACTCCAACACTGATTCCACCCTGGATCGAGCGTCATGCGGACCTTGTTTCCACTGTTTGGAAGCAACCATCGGCATTAGCCCCCCCTTCCGAGGAAGGCGGATAATCTATACCAGGCACCGGAGGGTGCTGATTCTCTGAATACACACCCGACTCTGTTGTGATTAGTGCTGCTCACGGCCGTACGGCTAACCCTAAGCATCTTAGCTTAACCCCACCTGGCAAGGAATCTCGCCTTCTGGACCAGTATGGGAAGAAGGTCTGCGCCTCCTCCACTCAGGGAATACGGGCCCTTAATTATGTTGCTCACATGGGGATTACCAGAAAGCGATCCTTAGTGAGGTGGAAGCAAAGTTGGACTCCCTTCCTGAGTCTCAGACTAAGCAGGAAGCGGCAGATCTGGTCTGGTCTGCTCATTCGGCCAGTCGGCACATGCTTCGTGCCCCGTATGATGCAGTGGACGCTGCTGGTCAGAGCTTGGTTTTTGCTGTAGGTTTGCGGCATCATGCCTGGCTCTTGAGTGTCAGGTTTGGTCCCGGAAGTGCAGTCTGCTATTCAAGACGCGCTCTTCAGGGGTTCGGTGCTGTTCGGTGGGGATGTCAAGGACATCATCACCGATCTGCAAGAGAAGGGTACTGCTCTAAAGTCTGTCGACTCTATGTACAGGCCCCCCTCAGGGTCAGCGTTGCCCTTTTTGCAGAGGCTCTCAGCCTAAAGCGAAACCTCAGGGCAAGTGGGCCAACAAACGTCGGGGCCTTTCTGGCTGCTAAGCCCTGCACCCCCACCCAAAGAAGCGGAGCTTTAGCCGCGGCGCTGCCCCACACCTCCTGACTCCTCTCCTCTCCCACAGCCTCTGGACCTTCCAGAGGAACCAGTGGGAGGGAGGTTCTTCTTCCATCTACTAGGTTGGGAGAGGATCACTTCAGATACTTGGGTGCTCCAGCTGATAACAGAAGGACATGCTACAGAACCCCACCCATCCCGGAACATCTGGTTTGGGAAGAAATATCCTCCCTTCTGCTGAAGGCGGCGATAGAGCCTGTCCCAACCCACCTTCGGGGGACAGGTTGCTATTCCCATTTCTTCCTGGTTCCGAAGAAATCGGGAGACATGAGGCCTATCCTAGACCTCAGCTCCCTGAACTTGTTCGTAGTGTACAAATGGTTCAGAATTCTCTTTCTGCAGAGCCTTCTGCCCTTACTTTGGCTGGGACAGTGGCTGTGCACTCTGGACATGCAGGATGCCTACCTGCATATCCCTGTTCACCCTTCCCACCTCAGATACCTTTGTTTTTTGTTTCAGGGGGAGCACTACCAGTTCAAGGCCCTCCCATTTGGTCTTTCTTCAGCGCCTTGAGTGTTCACCAAATGCCTTACCATGGTAGCAGCCCACCTGCGTACCAAGGGAGTACAGGTTTTTCCATACCTGGACGATTGGCACCTGTCGGCCCCGTCCAGGGAGGAACTTCTGCGCTCCCTTTCCCTTACCCTGCAGGTTTTTACCAGCCTGGGTATTACCATCAACCAGGCCAAGTCCCATTTGATCCCATCCCTGAGGCTCCAGTTCATCGGGGCGATCCTTGATACATCCTACGGCATGGCATTCCTGCCACTCAACAGGGTGGCCACCCTCCAGGCTAGTGTAAGCCTGTTGTCCATTCACAGGTGGGTCAGCGCCAGGTCAGTCCTTCGCCTCCTCGGGCTCATGGTGGCTGCTATTCTGACAGTCCCTCGCGCTCAGCTAAACATGAAGATCTCTCAGTGGACACTTCGGTCTCAGTGGAATCAATTGGTGGATGACCTAGACCAAGAAGTCCTGGTCTCCAACCCTATGGTTCGGGAATTGCAGCGGTGGATGATTCAGGAGAACCTTTACCGAGGAGTTCCTTTCTGCCTCACTCCACCCTCCCAAACATTGACAACAGATGCCTTGGGAGAGAGTTGGGGAGCCCACATGGGGTCTCACAGGACCCGGGGCTTAGTCCAGGCTCGAACAGACTCTTCACATAAATGTGCTTGAGCTCAGGGCCGTGCTGTATGCGCTACAAGGTCTGCATCTGTATCTGCTTCCCATTCATCTGGCTGTCCAGACGGACAACATGGGCATAGTCTGGTACATCAACAAACAGGGAGGAACTCGTTCCTACCCTCTTTGTAGGGAGGCGATGCGGATTTGGGATTGGGCAGTGCAACACAACCTTCACGTCACAGCGGTTCATGTTCCGGGGGTCGAAAACACCTTGGCAGACCACCTCAGTCAGTCCTCTGCTCAGGCACACGAGTGGAAACTGGATCAGGGGTAGCAGAAGATATCTTTCTACACTGGGGAATAGCTCAGGTAGACCTGTTTGTGTCTCCTCACAACGCAAAACTCACCACCTTCTGCTCGCTCGCTACAGGGCGAGGCATTTTTTGGAGAAACGCTTTGTTTCTAGACTGGAAGGGCAGATTTGTCTATGCCTCTCCCACCCCCCACCCCAATTCCCTTGATTCCGAGGGTTTTACACAAACTCAGCTCAGAAGGAGCTTGCATGATCCTAATAGCTCCTTTCTGGCCCAGGCAAGTTTGATTCTCTCTCTTCTGCAACAGTATTCAGAGGAACTTCCTCTTCCTCTGTTGCAACTTTTGCTGACCCAGGATCAGGGGACCCTGTTTCATCCAGGTCTCAAATCCCTTCAGTTGCATGCGTGGCTCCTGCAGACATAGCTCAAGCCCGATTCGGGGTTTCCCTGCTTGTGGCTGAGATTCTGGTGGAGGCCAGAAAGCCTTCCACTAGATCTACCTATGCCATGAAATGGAAACGGTTCTTTATTTGGGCATCTTCCAAAGATTTTGAGCCATTTTCTTGCCCTGTTGGGAGGCTGCTGGACTACATGCGCCATATCTTTGATCTGGGTCTCAGTCTTCTTCATGGCCATTACTTTTGCTCGAAGGATTTCCGAGCTTCAGGCCTTGATGTGCAAACTCCTGTATTTGATTGTTCACAAGGAACATGTGGCTCTGCATACCAACCGTAAGTTTCTCCCTAAGGTGGTAGCGGAATCTACGCTGAATCAGTCCATGGAACTGCCTGCTTTCTTTATGCAACACTCCAGTCAATGGGAGTACCTCTTGCATATTTTGAATGTTCACCGAATTCTGAGATACTGCATCACCAGGATGAAGGATCTCAGAAAGACTGATCAACTATTTGTCTCTTTTGCTCACAAAAGAGAAGGCAAGGCTGTCACCAAACAATGCCTATCTAAATGGTTGGCTCATTGTGTCACTTTCTGTTACAAGTATCACAAGACCCTGCCAGGTCAAGTCAGGGGCCACTCTGCCAGGGGTGTAGCTGCCTCTGTGGCTTATTTTAAGAATGTGTCTGCAGCTGACATTTTCGCAGCTGCAACTTGGACTTCTGTCCATACCTTTAGAAAACACTACAGTTTGGACATTGCCTCTCACCGGAGAGCTGGTTTCGGGTTGGCTGTTCTGCAAGGTCTCCTTTCCTGAGGCCTTCACAGCCAGAGGATCTATATTTGGGTAGTTTTCCTTCTTCCATGTGCTTCTCCTTGTTCCAGACTGCTTGGGACTCAGTCTTGTCTGTAATTACCTATTGCAAGAGCCCTCTCAAAGTAAGATAGTACAGTTACGTAAGAATTTACCGTAACAGTAGATCTTCGAGGAAAACAATGAAATAACTCTTCCACCCCATCCCCTTAGCTTTTTCAGCTCCTTTTCCAAGAAGGGAAATATCCACTTCTCTCTCGTCTTGCCTTTTTGGCCCCTGGCAGGAAAGAACTGGAAGGTGGGCGTGGGGGACCGCCTCTTTATACTGACGTCGGTCACCTGACTTGTGGGCGATCCCTCACCAGAGACTGCTAGCTAGAAATTTTTCCGTGTGGTTCTGACGCCTGCCAGCCTCAGTCCTATATGTAATTACCTACTGCAAGAGCCTCTCTCAAAGATCTACTGTTACGGTAAGTTCTTACGTAACTGTACTTTCTAGGAGTGGTATATGTTGTTCATCCACATGAACCCACCCAACCTCCTTGGCTTCGACGCACAACCTAAGCTTCCAGCGGGCAAGATCTGGAGTTATGGGGTGGATCTGAGGGTTATACCACCTGGGTCGGTGGGAGGAGCCAGCTTAAAGACCTTCCGGCAAGATTCTTAAAGGG
Organism: Neoceratodus forsteri; assembly: GCA_016271365.2. Taxonomy (NCBI): domain Eukaryota; kingdom Metazoa; phylum Chordata; order Ceratodontiformes; family Ceratodontidae; genus Neoceratodus; species Neoceratodus forsteri. The sequence goes on along the minus strand of CM057455.1, from coordinate 779,708,892 downwards.
GAAGGACATGCCAAACAGTGTGGATGAACAACATATACCACTCCTAGAACTACTGCTACAGGTGAGTAACCTGTTTTTTTCTTCCTCTTTGACTGCGCTCCTCCTATAGTTTCAGTTTGTGGGTGGGTAACCTTGAGTTAAGTTGAGCAAACGGCAGATGACTTTGGTATTAATCTTTTTTAAATCGGCGCTAGTAATGCAGAACCCCAAGAATCTTTGCAGTTCTTTAAGATTGCTGAGCTGGGGCCAAGTGGTCAGAGATTCCACTTTGCTTGGGTCTGTTTGGATCCCTTCAGACGACACGATGTGTCCAACATATTTTGCAGATTGCTGGAAAAACTGACACTTGTCGATCGATGACTTTAAACCAAAGTCATCCAGCCAGTCTAGAGCCTTAAACAGCCGAGTGCCGTGTTCCTCAAGGGTCCGGCCAAACACAATAACATCATCTAGGTAGGCAAAACATTCTAGTAGATTCTTGTCCCTCACAGTTCACTCTATTAACCCTGGAACATAGCGAGTGCTCCTGAAATGCCCTGGGGCATATGCAGAAACTCATAAAAAAAAAACAACGGTCAAATGAAGGCTGTCTTATCTCTATCTTCCGGAGCCTTTGGGATCTGGTAATACCCACTCCGGAGGTCTAGTACAGAGAACCACTGACTCCCATTGAGACAGTCAATGGCGTCCTGGATGCGTGGCATGGTATATTGGTCAGGAATAGTTCTTCGATTCAACATCCAATAGTCCACACACATCCTTACTGAGTCATTTTTCTTCCAGGCTACCACAGTAGGGGAGGCGTATGGGCTACGACACTCCTGTATAATTCCAGAAGCCAGTATCTCTTGGAGGTGGCGTTGAATGTCATTGATGTCTGCGAGGAGCTAGGCATCGTGCTCTCGCACTGAAAGGCCTTTCTTCATGCAGCCTAATGAAATGTTCAGCCCCAGTGACACATCCCACATCCCACTCTTTCAAAGAAAACACCTTGCTTTTCTGGTCCAAGTTTCGGCTGATTTTAGTTTTCCACTCTTTGGGAATGGGAGACTGTCCAAAGTCAAACAGATCAGGGGTCACTTCATCATTTTCTCCGGTGCATTTTTTGCTAGGCAACACAGCAGTCTCTGCACAATATACAGTAGTACAATAGTACAGGGTGCAACCTCAATTTACGCCGATATCCTGGTTGGACATGTTTTGAACTCGCACCACCACCCACCGGGCATGGGCATGAGCCCGGGGCGGTAGGATGCTAGGCTTAATCAGCAGTCCCTCAGGCAACTTCCCCTGTTCTGGGGCATCCAGTATGAGAATTTTGTTTTTGACTTTTTTTTTTTTTTTTAAATTCATACCTTGCCACTGATGGTACATTGAGCACTGGGGGCAGTACACAGGGATGCCTTGTAAACAGGGATTTTCGAAACCCTAATGGCATATTTTCTGTATAAATAAAATTTTACTACTACTACTACAATACAAGTGACTCCGGATACGTCTTCCATACCAGTCCCACCGGTTCATCTGTCTCAACCTCTTTGGCTTGCATTTGTAACTCATATGCTCGGCACACCATAGCAGGAATGTGTAGTGTGTAGTGCCTTTCCAGTCAGTTTGGCTTGTTTCCCTTGACAGAGCTGGGCCAGCCAGCCGAACATATGGGTGTTTTTACCAGTCAACAAAGGGATAGCATCATACATTCCAGTTAGTGGGCACACCAGAGCTAAGGTCTCCACTTGTTCATCCACACCAGCAATAGGGAAAGATAACCAAATTCGTACATACCCATGGTAAGGATAGTATTTGTCGCTCAACCGCCACACATGCAGTCTTCTAGGGGTAAGAGCGGGAGATCAGACAAGTACCAGTCTTTAAATACAGTAGTGACCTGGGAGCCACTGTCTAGCACAGCTCGAGTGGAGATGCCATTAACTGTCACTGTAGTTTTCATGGATGGGCCCACCATCTCAGACCAATCTGGGGGAGTCTGTTTTGCAGACTGGCCCACAGCAGTTTTAAAGGAGAAAGATTTTCGGGGTGAGCCTGGCTGAGGTTTTACATTGCTCTGTCAGACTTGATTAAGTAGCTTGGTAGTGACTTTCTGCAGATCCTCAGGAGCATTACAATTACACCTGGTGTGCCTGTCCTCTCCACACTGATAACAAAATACCCTGCTTCTGGGGTCAAGTTGGGCAGATCGGCTCTTCACGAGGTTTGTAGTGGTCTGAGGCTGGAGTCCTACTGCCCCTTTAGGTTTGAATTCAGGCTTCAGTCCCCCGCAGTCCCACCAGGGGGTGGGTGACCGGCTGGCATGAACAAGATCTCTCACCATGGCTGGTAGTTCTCTCATCTCTTCTACCAGTTTAGAGTCAGCGTGAGGTTCAGTGGCAAGGGTATGGGCCCCCACACCCACAGGTGGGGTCTCATTACCAGGCTCAGTCTTAGGGGGAGAAAGGTCAGGATTCTTGGTCGCCTTGGCCACAGCTTGCTGGCTAGCTCTCAGCTCTTTCAGTAAATCACGGACTTCCTGGGACTCAGAAGGTTCCTATTTTTCAACAGGTCTGTTGAGGCAGTTTGGGCAATCCCCGCGAAACAGTTCACAGACATCTTTGTCATTTTCAGCCTCCCTGATATCCTTCATCAACCAGCAGTATTTGGGAGGGTTAGCCTTTCTGTCTTGAAACTTTTAACTTCAACATAAGCACACTTGAATAACGGGCAAACTTAAGGATGTGTTCCAGCCTGACAGTTCGGTTCATTAGCTGAGATACTCCCATTATGATGTGCCCTCTGCAGAGCCCATTCGACTTGGGTTACAAAAGAAGACAGTTTCTCATTTTTCTACTATTTAGCAGACTTGAATTTCCACATTAAATCTCCCCAGACTCGGTGCTGCCAAATACCCCTTTCAAAGTGAATAGGTACTCGGCCGCAGAGGCCTCTGGGTTAGTGGACTGAAGGAACCGAATAGCTTCCAGTGCAGGGCCCCTCAAACTTTCCATAAGTCTTTCGTTTCTCCCCTTCAGAGCACTACTACTCTTGGACCAGGGGGGGTGGCATAGTCCATCCAAGTTTCCAAGTCGTCCTCCCCCACTGGCATGGGAACCATACCAGAAAACAACCTGAGCCTGCAATAAGAATCCAGGTGTACCGAGGGTATCACAGTGGGGGGGGAGGGGTGCTGCAATGGTGGGGGCCAATGGGGAAGCTGTGGAGGCCAAAGGGGACTGAATAGGGGTACCCTCCTCAGAGTCCTCCAAAACTTTCCATAAATCCTTAGCGGTCTGCCCTTCACCAACTAGAAGTCTCAATAATGTGTCCTTAAATCCCTTTACCATCAGAGAGCCCCCAGGGGACGATGGGTTGCTGTGTAAGTGAATGACTCTCCACCCCTTTTGGGATCCCTCCAGCATGATGACAGGGGGTACTGTCTCTAGGTCTATGGGGAGGTTACATGAAAGGAGGGTCACCAAGGTCTGAGCAAATACATCTGAGTCCCGCCCTTGTACTTCAACTTTCCCCAGACACTTAACCTTCCCCACAGTTTTCTCCATAGTTTCATTAATGGTCCTAACAGGGATATCAAGTAGTAATATGGCATGCTGATTGTCGACCCCTTCGGCTTCATTCCACCCCATCATGCGGTGTACGACCAGCTTCTGGGGGGAAATCTTCCACTTGGAGGTAATAAGAACTTCCATTTCAAATTTTCCTGAAAATTTGCACCTAGTTGAAATTCTGACTTTTGGCTACTAGGGAGGCACTCATCCCAGTGGTGCCACCAAGATGTAACCCCTAGGCGCTATTCTAAGGGCTACTACCCCTGCCTGTATAACTATGCACAGGTTAAGGGGCCTGAGTTCAGTAACAAGGTGCCTCCACCCAGAGAAATTGTATTGGGGTTGCTTAACTGTCCTGGTATAGCCCTCTGGGAAGCTATAACCACCTACCAACCCTCCTAGTGGCCTAATATCTAATACAGTAGTGAATTCACACCCAGTTGTAAACAGTAATAATATGCTCATGCCTTTCACACTTACCACCAGGGCTGAACTCACAGCAACTTCCTTGGAGACGCCCTGTAAAGTAAGCTTAGCAATACAAGTACACACTGTGAATGTAGTAACCCAACTAATAATATGCACACTTGCCAGGTTAAACAAGAAAAAAGACAATCAGATTTATTAATAGGGTGTGAATCTAATCAAATGATTTGTATTCTGATTTAAATCAGGTTTTTCTGGCATGCACTTTCAAGTTCCAATTATACAGTTTAATAACACTGTGCACTCAGAATGTTATACAGGCTAGCCTGAAGTGTTGCCCGGGGATGGCCAGCATTGCAGCTGATGTTGGGGCCCTTGGTGGAAGAAAAAGGCAGTTAAACATGCAGACAACCCAACTATTTGTAATCCAAGCCGGTTGGCTCAGTCCTTTGTAAATCCAAGAAAAATGAAACAGATTGTACCAAAGATGATGTAAACCCTTGTTGCAGGGTGCTACTCTGATTGTACTCACGCTACCAGGAATTTGCTGCAAGGCAGGCAATATGTAGACCTTGTGGTGGTGATGATTGGCCAGGGGGAAGCTGGGCTGACACGACACACTTCCGGATGATTGCAACCTGCGCGATGTTATTGGGCAGGGGCACGAATCCCTAAGCTGGTCTCTCTCACTGAAACTGTCTCTGGTGCAGGAGTGATGGCCTAGAAACATAGAATTTGACGGCAGATAAGGACTGCTTTGCCCACCTAGCCTGCCCATTTCCCTACCTAATACATAGGCTGCAGATCGTAGTTAACCAACAGCCTACTTCCTCCTACCCCCTACTAGAAAACTGTATACCCTGCCAAGGCCGAAATGGCAGTGCCCAGGCAGGGTGAAGAGTTCTGGCAAAGTTTGTGATCTTCTGCTGGTGAAGCCTCCAGCTGGCATAACAGGTTCTTTCATGGGGAACCAAATCTCGACCCACAAAACACATTCAACACATTTAAATCAATAACTTCTTCTGAAAACAGTTCAGATTCAGTCCGGTTGCAAACTGACAACTTTACTATGCAAACCTTTTGATTCGAGTATGGTCCACACACAAGCTTGACCAATTGCTTCAGGAGCAAGTCTTTGGTCCAAATCGCAAGTTACACAGACAAACTTCTTCTTCTCTGCCACAGTCCCAGGCTGGAATCGGACAGGTCCAGCTTCTACAATCAGGCAGTTCAAGTGCAGGAGAAAATGGCAGGGAGGCAAGTCAGGCCTCTTCCTGCCAATTCTCCTATGCTGCTCCTGGGAGCAGCTGCTCAAAAGCTCGAGCTGTTCACACTTCAACCTCCAACTCTAACTGATCCTCTGTTTCATGACACACAGGGTATTTCCCTTGATAATCCAAAGGTTCGGTTGGCTGCCTCAAGGAGCTGTCAGTCACAGTAAGGGCTCCCCCTCCAGGTCCATTTAGACGCCAACATAATAAAACTACAAGATTACAGAATTTCCTTCCCACAAGACCTCTTGGGACCGGATCCATTTTAAGTCCTCAATGGTTCGACTGGTCCAATTACTGGAAGTCCCTGACCTAACATAGTGGCTTCCATTCAGACAGATAGGCTACAATCAAAGCAAGGTAGAAAAACTTCTCTGTCTTTAATATAATAGCAGATAAATAGTAAATCACAGTTCCTATATAGGCTGCCTCTGCGCAAGTAGCGACTGCAGAATGGAGCAAAACAGATAACTGTTTGGCTGGTCACAAGCCCTAAATCACTCAGACCCAGCACAGACCAATTTCTAAACACAAATTAGCTGTTCTCTTAAAGGGACAGGCATGGAGGCTCAATATGGCACTCTCATGCAAAGACACAAAACTACTTAATACAGGATACCAGCCTGACAGTGGGCATTTAAGGAGCTTAGGAAGACATTGTAGTAAACCCCCAATTTGTAGGGTGGTTACACGTACAATTTTGGAGACCCAAGAGGGATGTTACCCTTTTGGAGAGGGTACAGAGGCAAGCCACAAGGATGATCCACTGCTTGTGGGGAATGACCTACAGAGTGACTTGGGGAGCTGAACATGCACTCTCTGGAGGTCAGAATGGACAGGGGGATATTACTGAGGTCTTCAAATATATGAACGAGATCAGTAGAGTAGACACGAAGGATCTCTTTACATTGAAGGGGAAGGAAAATATGAGTGGACGTAATGTTAAACTAGTGGGGGAACGTACGAGGGAAGTGAGGAAGACACTGTTTCACAGAGAGGGTAGTGGCACCTTGGAATACACTACCAGGGGATCTGTTTGCAAAGAAAACAGTGGAGGGATTTGAGGTGGGAAGGTACATGGGCAAGGTACAGGTTGGGGAGGAGGTTAACAGCAGGTTGCTGGGGTGTGCTAAGTAGAAGGGAGCACAACAAGGGAGAGGGGGGCAGCTGCTGAAAATTAATTCAGAGCTGTGTGTCGGGCAGATGAGATGGACCATTGGGCCTAATCTGCCGGCAATGTTGTCGTTGTATGTATGTATTGCTGTCCTCCCTACAAGACTCTGGAACTTCCCTTCTTACCAGCTCCCATGGTCACCGGAGCTGGTCACATCTGCCTTCAAGGGCAGCAACCCCAGTGTCCTCAACTCTCCAGGAGAGTCGGGCAAGCGCTAGGCCTCTTTGGCCCCAGCTGCTCCACCTGTTAAAACCCATAGGGCAGAGTTAGCGACACCATCAGCGTCTGCTACTTCCTCCTAAACCCTGGCAACCCTCTATCTCCCCCCCCCACCTTCTCGATGGGTTGGGAAGACCATGGGAGAGGGGGGAGAACCAGACAGAGGGGATACTCCCTCTTTCTTTTGGCATTTTTTCAGTTCTCCCTTTCTTGTTTCCATAGTATGGATGTCACTCTGCTGGGCATTGGCGCCAGGTGACTTCTAGCATCCAGGTGCCCAGGCTCTCCTTGGTTACTTTTTTTTTGGGAGGATCGGGCCCTGCCCTCCTCCTTCCACAGCCATCGGGCCTTATGCTCCTCTAGCCGGGTGATCCACACCCTTTGTTCAGCCCAGATAGCAAAGTTGAGCCCAGATAACAAAGTTGGCCTATGGGCATCGAGTTTTCACCTTTCGTCCCCATCTTTGTTTATGTGGCATGGTACCTCCAGCAACGGAGGTTAGAGCTGCAGCGAACCCCTCAGACCCTCCCACCATACCCGGATGGGGTCTCCATTTCCTCCAGGCACCTCCCGACCTTTCTTAAGCTCAGTTAGTTTTTCCGGTTTTGGGTTGGGACCTGGCTTCAGCCCTTCAACCACCTTTTTTTTTTATTTGTGTTTGTCCGGGCGACATGTCTCACTTCTGAGGTGTTGGGCTTCTTCCCTTCTTCGTCCAGATTGCAGCAGTTGCTCATGGCACGAGTGTTGAGTGGTTTCCCTCATTTTTGCACCTTTATGTCAATTCCCTTCTTTATGGGCAGAGGCACTCTTTATTAGACTTACGTCTGACGCCGCTGGTTGGGGCCGCTATAGGATCCCCTTTTCCCTTCAGGTTTTCTCTCCAGGTCTGCAGCCCGACAGGCCTCCAACCTTGGTTTTAACCAGCTTTTCCATTTGTGGTCGGTGTTCCCTTAGGCCTTACTGGGTTTTCCTTGATATGGACATTCTCCTACATTAGCGCAGCCTCGCCTGTGCTGGTCTCTGTAGATGTGCCTCAGGCAGACCTGGTTGTGAGCGACGGTCTTGATGTCCTTCCAAGACAGGGAGTGCCCCTCTTGGGTCCTTCTCATTCTGGGCTTATTACCTTATGGTTATGCTTTCACTTATCAGCCCTCCTGTTGCCGGAGGCATTGTGTGGCCTGCCTGACGTGCACTTTTTTTTCAGGCATGAGGTTTGTTCTTTACAAGAACACTCCTTGTGTCCATTTGGATCAGCTAGCTGCCCTTTTCCTCTCTGGTGTTGAAGGATAGCCTTGTTATTCGCATCCCTGCAGAACCCCCCCCCCACCCATTTTTTCTTCGGGAAGGGTCCTCATGGTTCGCTGACCATGGGTCCCTCAGTCTTGGCCTGGGTCAGCTCTTCCATATCCTGTCAAGTTTTCCTGGAGTTTCCTTGGGTACTACTTGATATGGAGAGTCTAGTGTGTGTGTTCATGGAGCTTTACTGTCTTTAACCTCTTGGAGCGAGTGTCAAATGACCAGGACAGTGAGCGAGAGCCCCAGACCCCCGTCTGAGATATGCCTAACCTAGCTATGGTCCTCTGTGTTGCAGACTGGCCGATTTACACCTTTATCTCTAGGGTTACATTCATGCTCGCCTTCCCATTGATGGGTACCCAAGGGGGCCTGCCTAGACCTCCCTTCTCCCCGGGGTTTCTCAGGGTGGGGATTGGTCTTTTGATCACCCCCTGCACCTGTTTGACACGGATTGTTGCCTTATCCCAATCAGGAGTTGAAGGGGGGGCCCTGAGGGAGGTCCTCGACTCTCGCTTTTAGGATGTGTCACCATATCAAGAGCAAGATCAGTCTGTTTGCTGATGATACCAAGGTAGGCGCGGTGGTGGATGACCTAGGGGGATGGCAGGGGTTGCAGGATGATCTGGCAAAGCTTGAAACCTGGTCAGACACCTGGCAACTGGCCTTTAATGCCAAAAAGTGCAAGGTGCTGCATTTTGGGATGAAGAACCCAAGGAGGAGTTACCAGCTAGGGGAGTGCAGCTAGCCCAGACAGAGGAGAAGGATCTGGGTGTGCTCATTACAGGGTCAATGAACAACTCGGCTAATGTAGGAGAGGCAGCTGCAAGGCCAACAAAATGCTGGGGTGTACTGCAAGGGTATATCCTCGAGGGAGGAGGGTGATTCGGCCACTGTATAGGTCATTAGTTAGACCACACCTGTAGTACTGCGTGCAGTACTGGCGTCCGTATCTGAAGAAGGACATTAAGTTACTGGAGGGGTGCAGCATGCAGCGACAAAGATGATCAAGGGGCTGGGGGACTTATCATACGAGAGGAGGTTGAAGGAGTTGAACATGTACTCACTGGAGGAGAGGAGAGACAGGGGTGACATGATTGAAACCTTTAAATACATGAAAGGAATAAACAAGACTGGTACAGTGGGGCTGTTCAAAGTAAGGAAGGGGAGGGCCACCAGGGGCCATGATATGAGACTGGAGCGAGGAAGGTTCAGGAGGGAGATGAGGAGACACTTTTTTACAGAGAGGGTGGTGACTGGGTGGAATGTGTTACCTGCTGAAGTGGTATGCAGTAGAACAGTGGACTGCTTCAAACGAGGATGGGACAGGACAAGGGGAAGGGTGGAAGGGAGGGGCAGCTGCAGAATAAGGGGTGATAGCTGCACATTCGAGCAGACTTGATAGACCTCTAGGCCTTTATCTGCTGGCAAATTTCGTATGTTCGTATATCTCCTGGCTTTCGACGGACAATAGTGAGACTCTACTCCTTCGGGCCTAATGCCGACCCTTACTATTCTTGCCTGGGCCCTCCATGTTCGTCTGGATGGGACAATGGTCCAAGCTAGGGGTCTTTACCATTTCCCAGGACTTCTCCTCCTCCCCTTCTTTTCCCTGTGAGGGATGAGATCTGGGGTCCCTTTGAGGAGTATTCCACCTTCACGGGAAAGTCAGAGGAGTGTTTTTTTTCTTCACGCCTCGCCCAGTCATTTTGAGGCTTCTGTCCAGGACACTCCAATCCTTCTCCTTTCATAAGACAACCAGGATTTGGGTCCTACCAGGGTCTCACTATACCTTTCTGGGAAGAAAAGGCCCTTTTTTCCGACGAACCATTTCTCTTTGGGTTGACTTTTGGCTTCAACTTTCGTTCGAAAGCAGGTATCTTCCTAGTATCTTATTTCCTGCCTCTTTTCAGAGGTTCAGGTTCCTTCCTTCTTTAAGTTGGTTCCTCCTGGGAGCCCCTGATCCCTAGATCTTATCTGTGTCAACCTTCACCATTCATCACAGATGGGTATCTGGCCGGAGGTCAGGACCCCGGGAGCTTTTTTTTTTTTTTTTTAAAGGTAGGCGGAGCTGACACACCATCCACGCTGCCCTCGAGGCCGACGCACTGCGTGGCACTTGCGGGTTGGCCGTTAGGCTGTGTCGACTCCGCCTGCCTGCCAGTTCTTCGTCTCCCACCGTAGAGATCGCCTCGTGGGAAGCTCTGAAGAAAATTCTAGGCCTGCTAGTTTTCGAAATCCCCTTCGGCGTCAAAGTCCGTCGGTACTCCTGCCGGTTCTGTTTTTGCCTCTACTCGACGTTGCCTGGTAAGATCTTTCCTTATCTTTACTTTGCGACGTCAAGTCTGTTTTTGGTGTTTTTCCCATAGGTCATGTCTTGGTCGGAGGGCAAGAAATCTTCCAGGACGGGTCGGCCCCCCCATGAGACGATGCCCATGCGGCCGAAATTTCTGCGTCACCGACCAACACAACCGGTGTCTCTCATGTCCTGGCCCACTTCACAACATGGATTTGTGCAACGTCTGCTTCTCCATGGACCACTGGGTCCTCGAACAACGAGTGTGGAAAGTGGGGCAAGCTCCGCCGACTTTCGGGGGTCGGATACGCACTCGTCGGGCGAAGCCATGGTCTCGGCCCTTCCTCGGGTCCCCTCCTGGTTCTATATGGACCAAGGAGGAGGAGCCTCGACTGCCTTAGCCTAGCCATTGCCGAGGCTTCTTCCATGGCGCAGGAGGCCCGTCCTGCTACTTCACTGGAGTGGGGCGGGGGCGCCGCTATGGCAGTCGCCTCTTGGAGGTGAAAGGCTCCCCGGTTGTCGCTCCACAGCGAAGGCCGGGTGGCGCCATCCTTGGCGCGTTGGCGGCGCGCGTTATGATGCTATGGGGCCTGATGGGGCCGTTGTCAGCGTTGACTTGTCACATGGTGCCGTGGGCTCTGTTGAAGCCATTCATGCGCTGGCACTGTTAGCGGCGCTGTGGGATCTGCGGCGTTGTCGCGCTACGCCCTCGCCCGGTGCGAGGTTGACGCGGTGCCGTGTCCTCGGGGCTCGGCGCGTGGGGACTGGTTCCCTCAGTCAGTGCCATCCACGGCGCCGCCCCGGCCTGCGGAGCAGGGTGGGGCCATGCTCGGTGCCGTGTCCACCTTTGGAGCCGTCCGCAGTGCCACCCCGGCCCTCGGCGCCCGGGGAGCCAGGCGGCACTGAGGGTACCGCTGGGACTGTTGTCGAGGCCGTCCCCGTCATTGGTGCTGCTTGCGGTGCCGTGGGACCGGATGGTACCATGACTGGTCCCAGCTCTGGATCTCTGGCTTGGGCTGGGGCCGTGCCTCCCTCAGATTCCGCTCACGGGGTTGCAGGAGGCGCTGGCACCGACTCGGGCACAGCTGTGGTCTCTGGGCCTGGTGGTAAGGATGGTTCTGCCCGCCCTCCCACGGTTTGGCACAGGGCCTTGGACTCTACCTCCTCGGAGATGGAGTCGAGCTCTGGGTCGAACGTGCAGTCTGACCCCTCGGGGGTTGGCTGTTGAGGTGGGCAGCATGATGGTCTCTTCGACTAGTTGGAGTCGGCCCCCTTCTGAGGTGAGGTCGGTGGCTACCAAGACTAGGGTCAGTGGTGCTGACCAGCAGGCAGTGGTGCGGGCCACCATAGCTCTGCAGCCTGGTCTTGGTGGTTTCACTGATCCCTCAGTTGTTGTACCCCCTCCGGTGGTGTGCCTTGATCGCCCAACTTTGGGGCCCATCGAAGCTCCTGCAAGGGGGGAGGGTACTGCACCCTGGATAGCCCCTTCGGGGGCTGCCCAGTGATGCCAGCTACTTAGGCTGGCCCTTTCGAGGAGGAGGACTCTTTCAGACTCCAAGGGTTCGAGGGGTGTGAGGTCGGCGCGTCAGCCTTTCTGTGGGGTCCACCCGGGCCCTGGGAGAAGCCATAGTGTGGATTTCTGCTCTTCCTCTGCGGTCTCTTTGAGAGAGTCCTGTTCTTTTGAGGCAGGGGACCGTCCTTCTGGACCTATACGGCCCCGGTCGCCTCACTGGGGGGATTCTTCCGGGCGCAGCCAAGGCAGTACCGATGTAGTTGTTCAGCTGTCGGCTATGGGGTCTTCCGGGGCACCTTCTTCCGCGGGTGCCCACGGTCCGCTCCTTAGCCCAGGCGGAGGTCAGCCGACATCTGTTCTCGGCTCTGTCCCCATCCCTCTGCCACACTCTCCTGCGCTCCCAGGCATCCTCGGTCCTAGCGGCCCTCTCACCTGGGAGCAGTTCAGAGCGGTGGCTGCTCGGTTCCCTGCTTACGTTAGGGCAATAGACAGCCAGGTTTTTCAACCTCCCCCCATGCAGCCACCCACTGAACAAATGGTCACCTCCAGCTCCTCATCCCCCTCTTTAAGGGGAGAGGAACCCTCTGTCCACATGTCTCTGGCTGCTGATCTCTGAGTATCAGCGATTCCTCATGAGGATGTTGGAGGATTTGCACCTTTCTCCTTCCACTATTAGCAATCCTGAACACTCGGCGTACGCCTTTCTAGGTGATTTTGGCAAGGCCACCCTTGTGGTGCCGCCCTGGCCGGCTCCCTTTCGGGAGGCATTGTTGCGTTCCTGGCAGAGGCCCTTCTCCGGAGTTCCTGCCCCAAGGGATCTCAGCCAGAGGTATTGCACTCCCCCGGAGTCTCCAGGTTCCATGCCTCATCCACAGTCTGGATTGATGCAGTTGGATACTCTTGATGGGCTGCGCCCTTCACCGTGACCGGCCCCAGATCAAGACTCCTTGGATTTTGATTTCTGGGGTGGGGGACTTCTCTACCACGGTTACTTCTCTCTAGCTCTGCACATCAGGCCCACTACGCAGCCTATGACAGGTTCTTGTGGTCCAGGCTAGGTCAGCTCCTAGCTTCATTGCCTGACACGGAGCAAACCAGACAAGCCATCGCACTCTCTGCACATGGCCTGGAGCTAGCGAGGGCATCTTACGATGCCAACGAGGTAGCTACCAGGGTCATAGGGACAGCGATCTGCAGTGGGCAGACGGCATGGCTGTGTCTTTCCCGGTTGTCACCCTTGGCCCGGCATAGGGTGATTAACTCCGCCCACCAGGGAACCTACCTTTTCTCCCGCAGAGTGAGACGGCGCTTGTCGGGGCAACTTCCTTCCCTCTCCAGGGGCACTCTTTCACTGTCTCCCCACTCTCGGGCCTCTCCAGGCCCTGAAGGTTCCCTCCCTTAGTGTGTCACCCACTGAGGGCTAAGGGACTTTGTCTCTTAGGGTGTAAAAGAAAACCCACTTCGGGGGGGGGGCTCGGTACTCACCCATCTGTGATGAATGGTGAAGATTGACACAGATAAGATATGAAAATTGCGTACCTACCGTAATTATGATCTTTCTGTGTATCTTCACCATTCATCACAACCTCACCCTCCATCCCCCACTGGGGCCTCAGTGTCTGGGTCCCCTTCCCTCTCTATGACTCCCCCTCTCCTCCTTAGGAGTGGGGTAAAATAGGGACACACAGGGGAGTATTTTTCCAGGAAGAGTGGATAGCTCGAGCTGCACTCCTTCTCCAGTACCTTGTCTCCACCCCTGTGGGGTGGGAGTTGGTAGTTGCTCTCCTTCTCTCCTCCTCCCTGTTTCCATCCAACCTATTTCTCCTAAAAAAAAAAAAAAAAAAAAACTTTTTCACCAAAAATCTTTTCTTGAGAGGGTGCTGACTCCCTGTTTCCTGTCCTTCTCCAGAATAGCCGACTCTGCTTATCTGGAGTGTTTGCCAGTTATTCCGTGCCTTGAATTCTGGCAGAAAGCTTTGCTACTCCTTGCAGTTCCTATACAATTTGGAGACGGACCAGGGTCCGGGATGTCTTATCCTCCCCTCTCTCCTAAATTCTTTACCCACCCTACCCCCCTTCTTCCTCTTCCAGAGGTTGGGGCCCCACCCAATTCCCTTTAGTTTCTAACCTCTTTCTCGTCTGTCCTCTCAGTCGTTATTTCTCCTTTTAGTTCATACATCTTTTCCTTTTTCTGTACCTTGGACTCCCTTGTCCCCACCCTCCACTCCATTCCTCCTACCTCTCCGGCGACTCAGAACTGACAGGCAGGCGGAGTCGACACAGCCTAATGGCCAACCCGCGAGCGTCACGCAGTGTGTTGGCCTCAAGGGTGGCGCTGATGGTGTGTACCTACCTTTTAAAAAAAAAAAAAAAAAGCTCCCTCGGGGTCCTGACCTCTGGCCAGATACCCATCTATGATGAATGAAGATACACAGAAAGATCATAATTACGGTAGATACGTAATTTTCATTTTTTCTCCCTTGAAATTCTCACAGGAATTAGGGGAGCTTCTTGGTACCAAGGGAAGGGGCCACTTTGGCTCTGAAGTAGGACTGACATCAGGAAAAACCCTGCCCAGGCCTGGTTCAGTCCATTTATGATCCTTTGTTTTTTTTCTCAACAAATCAAGAGAAGGTTTTCTCCTTCGGAGAGCTTAGCCTGCCTTTTTGGTAGCCTTTTGGCTCCCACCACTCATTAGTTTATTATTCCTTTGGTCTTCTTTTATTTGGTCACAGCCTATGTCTGCCAGGGCATTTACCTGGCTAACCTCCTTTTCTGAGGGAAGGCCTTAAATTGAGGATTTGCTTGGGCCTCCTTGCCCTCTCTGTGTATTGCAATCCTGTTTCCTCCTCCTGGGTTTTTTCCCTTCGGGCACTGCTTGGGACTCTGTCCTAACGGTGTTGCCTACTGCAAGAACCCCACTCGAAGTTAGATAGTACAGTTACGTAAGAACTTACGTAACAGTAGATCTTCGAGAGGAGCTCTTGCAGTAGGCATGTTTTTCCCCTCCATCCCCCTGTGCTCTTTCCATCTTGGCCTTTCTAGGCTACAGGAGTCCTCTTTTAATACTCTTGGACCTTGTTTCAGGGTCTCTGGTAGGGGGAACTGAGGTAGGTGTAGGGGACTGTCCCTTTTATACTAAATCAGATGTCGACGTGCCGACGTCGGGGGCGGTCTCCTGTTATAGACGGCTAGCTAGAAATTTTCTGTGTGGTCCTGGCACCTGGTGGCCTAATCCGAACAGTGTTGCCTACTGCAAGAGCTCCTCTTGAATATCTACTGTTACGGTAATTTCTTATGTAACTGTACTTTATTACAACACATGGATTTGTTTCTCTTTGATGTAGCATCAGCATTCTTCATGATAGCTTGGGAGTTTGTTAGTGCACACAAACTTCCATGGCTGGACTCTGCTGAGGCTGTAAGTTGTGGAAGTGATGCAGAGACCCTCTGGATGGTGGGAGGGAGGAGGGCATCAGCAACTCACCGTTCTGGAGGAACACAGGCATGGTGACTCCTAAAATCAGAAGCAATCTAAGCGAAGCCAAAAGAGGCAAACATTTGATTCTTAGTAGAAGGTCTGAAACATTCAGTTATTAAACATGGTGGGTTATGTACACTGAATAGGGTTGTGAAAGGTATTTCTTCGTGTATGTCTTCTGGGGACACTAGTAATTTTGCTTGGTGGAAATTCTGTGGAATGTTTACCATGCAGAATTGATGAAAATCGCATGGAATCTGTTGTGGAAGTGGAATATTTCCATGCTGTGTACCACTATAAATATCTTTTATTGTATGCTGTTTGCATTTAGTTTTTTGAAACACTGTATATATCTTTTTTTTTTATTTTTTTGTGCACCATGTGTTCTCTTATCTTTGTACATAACTCCAGTGTTGCACTTTCGCTGTATACTGCATTACCTCTATCTTGACTCCTGTACTCCTCCTTCAGGTCGAAAGTGGACATTTTATTTAATTTTATTTACTGAAATAGTTTCACCAGGAAAGGCACACTGAGCAACAAGATGCTAGTCTCTCGGTGCGAACTGGGGGGAGGGGGTGCAAGGGGGTTGGATAACACGCAGGTTATCAACTGAGCAAATAACAGAAGCAAGTAGCAGCATATGGATACAATTGCATTAAACGACAAGCAACAACACATGGAGTACATTGGATATTGTATGGAGCATATAACAATTACTTGACGTGTAGCAGCAATACAAGGGAAAATTTAGCACACAGTAATATGCAGGTATAAGCAACAGGAGACATAGAACACATGATGTTGCAGGACAAAAAGGCACAGGACAAAAGTGTATAGGTTAGGGCTATATGTCAGCATTTTTAGCAAAGCTAAGGCCGCTGGTCGGGCAGTGGGAAGGGGAGCAATTGGCACATGGCCAAGTCAGGTACAGGAGCAATTAGTGGTGAGGAAGTTATCTAGGGCGGTACAAAGAGAGTGGGCAGAGGAGAAATGCCGAATTTGAGGTGGGAGATCATTCCATAGCTTGGGTAACTGGGTGTGAGAGGGCGGCTTGCCCGCAGTAGTCTTTCACCTAGGGATTGATAGTTGGCGCTAATTGCAGGATCTAAGATAATGGGCAGGGGAGGGGGTAGCTGAGAGCACGGAGGAGAGATAGGAAGGGATGGTGCCAAGCCATAGATTAGATACATATTTAGCACAGTGTGAAATGCGGCGGTTTCCGAGGGATGGTAGTGCCAGGGACGGTAAAGGTCGCAGTGGTGGGTAAGGGATGAGGCACCGAGAGCAAAGTGGCAGAAGACATTAAAAAATCTGTTCAGCTTAGATAGGGTGGACTTAAGGGCTGCACCATAAACAATGTCACAGTAATCAAAGGAAGGAAGTATCATTTTCTGGACCAGTTCACGTCGGACGGGGGGAAGGGAGGCTACTGCCGTTCCTATAAAGTGCACTGAGCATGGGGTGTAGTATTTTTGAAATAGCATCAATGTGGTCTGAGAAGGAAAGATGGCAGTCGAGCCATACCCCCAAGTAGCAGAATGAGGAGACATCTTCTAGTTTTTGACCATCCAGGGTGTGGAGATAGGGAAGGGATGGGAGTCTGGACAGGCGTTGTTGTGTGCCAAAAGTCATCGTGACAGTTTTTTTTTTACATTTAGGGAGAGCTGGTGAGAGCTGAACCATTGCTGTACTTTGCTGAAGTCGGCTTGGAGGGTAGTTTGTACCACTTCAGGGTCGGAGCCTGAGGAGAAGAGTACAGTGTCATCTGCATACATGTGGATTAAGGTAGTAGAGCAGATGAGCGGTAGAATCGTTAAGGAATATAGAGAACAGTATGGGTCCCAGAACCGACCCCTTGGGGGACACCGGTAGTTAAGGGAAGGGGGAGGAGATAGCATTTGCGACTCTAACAGACTGGGTTCTGCCAGAGCGGTAAGATCTGAACCAGTTGGTGGCAGCAACAGAGAGGCCTGATTCAGTGAGACAAGAGAGCAATATGCGGTGGGAGATGGTGTCGAAGGCTTTCGCAAAGTCGATGAAGATGGGTGAGGTGATCAGCCCACTGTCCATTCCAGTCAGGATGGAGTCAGTAAGCCTTATCAGGGAGGATGCAGTGGAGTGTCCCTTTCTGAAACCTGACTGGTAGGGTGTGAAGAAATTAGAGTCAGTGAGGAAGGAAGGAAGTTGGGGAGCACAAGGTACTCTTGTAGTTTTGCTAGTACTGGGATGACGGAAATAGGGCGGTAGTTGGAGGCGGAGGTGGCGGTACCTCCTTTTGGGAGGGGGATGACAGTGGCGTGCTTCCATGCTTGGGGGTCGGCAGCGGCAGTAAAGGATTGGTTTAAGAGTTTAGCAAGCGGAGTTGCTGTGGCGGAGAAGTAGAGGAGTTTAGGGTTCAAGCCATCTGGGGATTTGCTTTTAGAAGGGTTGAGAGAAACTAGTGCATCTAGGGCATCCCCTGCAGAGATGTCATTGAAGGAAAAGGAGTGAGGCCTAGTCAGGTTCGTTACATCTTTAGAGGGTGCGATAGGTGCAGGATTTGGCAGGGCAGAGAGGAGAGTGGTAGCACAAGTGGAGAAATATATGTTGAACTCAGTAGTGACTGCTGTTGGCTCACCGAAAATGGAGTTGTTAATATTTAGAACTGGAGTGGGATTGGCAACTGGTGGGGTTAAGAGGAAATGAATGACCTTCCAGAATTTTGAGGGGTTATTTAGGTTGGACTGTAGGGAGCTGCTGAAGTACTCTGCTTTAGCTAGGCGAATGGCTCTGGCACACTTGTTTCAGAGCATGTGGTATGCGGAGAAATGTTGTGGGAGGCGTGAAGATTTATGCGTTTTCCAGACTTTGTCACAGGCGGTTTGACATGCAGTCAGTTCTTGTGTGATCCACAGCAAATGATTGCCTCGTACCCTTGTATGTGGCATGTTTGTCCCAGACGCTGAGGAAAGTGTCTTTAAAGTGGAGAAAGGCATCGTCAGTGGAGTCCATAATAGGGGCGGGGGCCCAGTTTGCTAATGCAAAGTTGTCTAACACTAGGATGAGAGTGAGGGATTTGAAGCAGCGTTGGACTAGAAATTTGGGGGGTATTTTGAGCGGTAGATTTTGCACACTAAGAAAGTAACGTGGTGGTCACTGAGGGAGTCGGGAAGAATACTGGCATTTATGACCCGGTGAGGGTGTGTGGTAAGAGCTCAATCGAGGTGTGAGTGGTTACCAGATTTTAGGTTAAGCCGGGTGGGCTCATTAATGATTTGAGAGAGGTTTAGAGCAGCAATTTCAGTTCTGGTTTTGTTGAGGGCAGAAGCTAGCCAGTTGTGGTTTAGATCGCCCATAATATAAAGTTCCCCTGTCGGGGTTAGGCAGGAGATTTGCTTGAGGAGGTTAGTGACAGCAGAGGATGGTGTGCCAGGTTGGCAGTATATTTCTGCAATGTAGATTGGTAGCGAGAAGGTGAGTGTCAGCTGGAGTAAAATTAATTCATAGATTTTAGGTTCAGATTTGGCTAGGATAACCGAATAGTGCAAGTCCGAGTTGACGTAGATGGCAACTCCACCGCCTCTTGTGGCTCTGTCCTGGCTGTGCAAAGTGTAGCCTGGGCTGGCAACAGAGGAGTCACTAATGTTTTTTGTGAGCCAGGTTTCGGGCAAGGTGAGGATATCTGGAGCATAGTGGGCAGAAAGTACCTGGAGGGAGTCAGATTTATGGACTAGGCTTCTTATATTTAGGTGCTGAAGGCGCAGGCCACGTGGAAGAGGGTCCCAAGGGAGAAGTCAGGAAGTGTCCAATGTAGGAGGGGGGCTTGCAGCGATTGGGAGGGGGGTGTGTGGCTTGTGGGCCGGGGTTTGGGTGGATGTCACCTGCGGCAAGGAGCAGGAGCACAAGAGATAGGTAGTGCGCGAATAGCTGTAGGTGACTGACGGTGAGCAGACGCCTCTTAGTTAGAAGGCTTGGGTGATTATTTGGAGCTGGGCAAGGGGGGAGTAGTTGAAAGTAAACCAGGAGAGTGATGGGACGAAGAGAAAAGGGCTGGGATGTGTGGCTGAGTGAGTCCAGGCTTGGGTGAAAAGGAGAGTGGACGCCGGAGTGGAGGAGTGGGGAAGCCCAGTGAGGTTGGGCAGGAAAGGGGGGGGGGGCATGGGAGAAGTGGGTGGCATGTTGGAGAGGAGGGGAGGGAGGGAGAAGAGAACATGGATGAGCTGTGGCAGGAAGCCTAGTAGTTGGGCCATGGCACGGATCTAGCGTTAGAAAACCCTTAACTGTTGTGGCAGGGGACAGGCATAGAGAGCCAGGGAAATAAGTGGTTCCTGTGGGAGGATGGAGAACCAGTGAGAATTAAGGCCTAGATAACCAATGAGGCATGGCTGGCAATAGCCAATAGGAGTGAGCTAGAAAGCCGGGGCAGGGTTTATGTGTATTTAAATCAGGACTGGGCGCAAAAATTGGCAGCTAGGGCTCCCTTCCTGGAGGTAATCAGTCCCTGAGGGCAAGTCCGTACCTGGGCTTCTGTGAGGGGCTGTTGGCTTCACACCTGGACTGCGGGTGGCAGTCAGGCAGGTCAGGTTGATCAGAGAACCATGGCAGTGGCTCTCAGACTACCTGGAAGGAGAAGGCAGAGGAGAATTAAATAAGAAAGTCAGAGGGGGGGTTGCTCATGGAGCTTAGAAGAACTGCAGACTGGCTTGGGGGTGTTTGCAGACCAAAATATTAGGCAAGGTGCCTCTAAGTCTGAGAAAGCAATAACAGGGCTATTTGAAAACACAATACTCTCGTGGGGTGTCAAAGGCCTGAGCTGAGATCCCTACTGGTCTTATGAGGAACTCAATACAGGCATTTACATTAAATCAGAAAACTTCAGCTATAAAATACAAACAAGACAGTTTTAACAGAAAACATAATCTAGTACAATATAATCAAACATTAACAGTAGAGAGCTATATGGAACCAATCGGAGTGCTCCTGGGGCTGACTGCAGCCAGTGGGCCGCAGCAGTAAAAGACTCTGGATTTAAACCCAGACACAACTGTCCTCACATAAAGAAAGTAAAATTGGCAGCTAGGGCTCCCTTCCTGGAGGTAATCATTCCCTGAGGGCAAGCCCGTACCTGTGCTTCTGTGAGGGGGAAATGAGCTCCGGTTCATTGACACCTTTCTCAGTTATCAACTTTTGATAAATATTACAATTTTTCCCACCCTAACATAGAGTGAAAGCTTCTGTATCTGCCTAGGAGAAACATATTGGTTTTGCCTCACTGTTCATTTATGGATTCTGCCCCGCTCACACAGGTGTTTTTTTTATTAGCACTTTTGTTTCCCCACTCTAAAAAGGGTCTGTTTCTTTGTGTTATTATGTTTCTTAGAGATTCTTTGATAAACTGAAACCTGTGAATCTACTAATGGAAGATCATTTAAAGAGCGGAGTTCGATTTCCTTTGCTGCTTCACTCAGATGGAGATAATAGCCATAATAAATCAGAATGTTGTGCACACGATTTGGATTTTGTGAATTCAAAATGCAATCTTACATGTGGGTGTTTTGATGCATTGCCAGGTCAAGTATTGCCAAGAACAGTTGGCCTTGCTTAGTTTGATTTATATTCTTAGAAAGTTTATTTAAATTATCTGTAAAATTCGCCCTTCTGGGGCTGTAAATGCAGAGTAAGTTTAAGCATACCAATTTCTCTAGACAAATTACATAATGAGGCAGTATAGCGCAGTGGTTTAAGGCTCTGAGCTGCAACTCTGGTGACATCCAGCAGACCAGACCGGGGTTTGAATCCCACAGCTTCCACTTGCATACTATGTGACCCTGAGCAAGTCAGTTAACTTCCCTGTGCTCCCAGGTTGCACCTGTAAAAAAGCTTTCAGCTTAGTGTGCTACTCCTGGTTAAACAACTAAATAATAATAAAAAAAAATTTAGAAGCTATTCAGAATGGTACAATGTACAAGTTTCTGTCAGAAGAGTAAGCTGCTAGCCAAATGAGCTCTATCAAGCTTTTACTATGGGCTAATTGAAAGGTTTTTTATTGCTGCTTTAAATTTTTATAAGTAGTCAGCTGCTGTTTTTTTTTTTTTAATAATTTCCAGTGTACTTTTTTATTCTTTAGATAGATTATCTCACTTAAAGTTCGAGATGTGATGCCTTCAATAGAATTTTTCTTTGAGGCAGACACCTATGGTAGTTCTGTGCCTCTTCAGGTGAAGCTGTTGCTTGGACGGATGGAAGAACAGACAAACTAACTGACCAGCTAACTGAAGCAATGCAATTTATTTCCAAAACTGTGCAGATAAGACCATTAGAAACATGTTACAAAGTCTTAAGTGTGATATCTAGGTATCTTGCCCTCCTTACATTTGCTGATTAATTGTATATTTGAGCTATACCATTGTGTATTCGTTAAATACCACATCACTTGAAAAGCTATGGAAAATGAAGTCTATTAAGTGTTGTCTGAATTCAACTGCTTGCCCAAGATCAGCACATGACCTTTGTGATGTCATCAGCATTGTGAGAGCTGCTTTGCCATTGCCTAAATGCTAAAGAGGCATGCACAGTCTCTTGAATGGTATCATTTGAGTGAAAATGGCATGTGCCAGTTTGCAAGCAGTTGAACATACAACTCTTGTTCCAACAAAATTTTACAGTACTCTCTCTAACCTCAGTTCTGTGTTTCTTGCTGTTGAGTGCAAACCATAGGAGTGCAGCACCTCACGTTTGATAAAAAAGGGTTGAAATCACTGACGAAAGTCTGACAGCTGCCCATTTCCCATTGTTGCCCCAGCGGCACATCAGTGGCTGTTTTGGTCTGGCATCACACCTACTCAGCCTGTCTTGGACCAGAGCACAACATGGATGCATGCCATGACTGGTGCTCCATGGACCACCACACCCTAGAGAACCACGTGTTGAAGTGGGGTCTGCCGATCCCTAAGTTTGGAGTCCAGTGTTGCATGTTTGCGGCCAAGCTCAGGTAATTAGGCCTTTTCCCTGGGCCTCTACATGAGAATTGTTGTTCTGCAGAAGTATTGTGTTCTCCTCAACATCACCACATTGAAGTGTCAGAGACTTCAGTCGTTGGGTCTGGTGGACAGTCGACTCCTTTTCGGTCGACTGTGAACCCTTGACAGTCTTCCTGCCCTGAGCAGTCGGCATCCCTGGTAGTGAAGCTGTAGCTATACATTCTGTCTACACCAGTGGGCACCTCAACATCCTGTTGTTGCTCGTGCTGTCAGTGTTTGCAGTGAAGAAGTGGCAGGTGGCACCGGAGATAATGTCGGGCCCCGTTCTGACACTTGGTCGCGGTGTCAGGAGAGGGACCGGCACCAGGGCTTTTGCCTGCACTGTTACCAGTTTGGATGTTTTCACCATCCATGGTGTCGCTAGCGACAAAGAGGAGGGTGATGGGACCAGACACAGTGACTGAGGCAGTGACAGTTATGGTGTCAGTTCTGGGCCTGACTCTGGGTGAGGCGCTGAAGACAGTGTCACCCCACAAAGTTGTCCCTCACTTTGTTGTCATTCGTGACACTGAGGAGGGTGATGACTCTGGGAGCGACGTTGAAGTCCTCACCAAGCACGGTTCCTTTTATGGCCCTCATACCAACCAAAAATAGAAAAAAGTTAGAGAGAGCAGCTCCCGTCCTCCTCCTTTCCTATCCTCCCTTTTCCTTCCAGGGGTATATCCCTGTTAGTTACAAAATGCACTCTCTGCTTTTGTGTGCTGTCCAATCTAATTCCACTTGGCGGTTGCACTGTCTGTGGAACAGTGCTGTGCACTGGACTGGATCAAGTACACTAGCTCTTACACAGAGTACATCCCTGTTGTTGCAGGAGTTGCATGTCCTTTTCTCTAATGTTTTTTTTTCTCTTGGCTATGCCAGACTAACCTTTGGATGGTATGCAATTCTTTTTCTTCTTTTCTTGTGCTAGCTGGGCAGTTAGCCCTTTACCTTAAGGGGTGCCTGGTGAGATAAACACATCTCAACTCATTTGGGGATGTTCGGTCTTGCAGCTCCACATGTACCTGAGATTCCTTCCTTTTTTCCCCCCAGAGAGGAAAAAGGGGACATATCTGACTAAGCTATTCAGCCAGTCCTCCATTGGATAGCATGAGGTTTGGTTTTTCCAGGAGGCTATGTGATTCATTTCTATTTTGGTACATTGTGCCATCTCTGTTGCAAGGGAGTCCCAACTCTGGGTATAGCCTCTTGCTGTTCTGCCAGAACCATGCTTTAGGGCTGCTAACTTTTAGGATCACTATTCACCTCTTGTCTGGCTAGTGGTCTGAGGCTCCATACCCAACTACCCCCTTAGGCCACATAGAGTGCCCTTTTTCCTTATTTAAAGGTGATAGTCAGGTTTTATTTTGTTGTTTATTTCTATTTTCTCTATCCTTTCCCTATCCCTTTGTGCTAGGAAACTTTTTAGCCCTCTTTCCTTTTTCCCCCATTTTGTGTCTCTCCTAGAGAAGAGAACTGAATTTGGTATAGAGATGGCAATAGTTACAAGCTATCATGTAGCATAGTATGGGATGAGCGAAGCCACCATGCCCAGTAGCTGTGGCCAGCCCCCTGACAAAAGCTTTACTTCAGCTGGGTCCTAGTCCTCTGGCCCTGACCTGTAAATGGTAATCAATGATGAAGACATTCAATGGTCACACAGCAGTTGACAGTGGTGGAATACAAATCTTGGTCTCTATGTTCACAACTCTGTTACAAGTATTAGGCCACACTGCCTTTACTAGGCAACCTCCCTCCCCAATCTGCCTGTACTGGATGACCCCAGATGCACTGCTAGTCATTTGCCAGTCTCCCCTCCATCCTGACACACTTTTAAACTTTTAGAGAGCGCACGGTACCGCCTCTAACATTCAAACATACAAACAAGCCTGAAATAAGTGCACAAAAGCCATCCAACATGCCAAAAGCGCATTCTACAAAAAAGTCCTCTCCAGCTCCTGGAACAACGGCAAGTCATTCTGGAATAATCTCAGTGACATAAACGGCAAAGAACCCAAAAATGCCCCATCAGTGCTCATGGTTGACGGCGCACTATCCTTGGACCAACAGTGAATTGCCAACACACTTAATGATGCATTCATGGACCTCAGCAGTGTACTACCAGCAGACTACTTTAATCCTGGCTGTCCCTAACACAGTCTAGCAACTACCCTCCAATAGACCGCTCTTCCATTTCAAGGAACTCTCTGAATCTGAAGCAAGAAAGTACCTCATGCGTGCTCTCAGAAAATCAAGACACAGCGGAGATACCCTGGACCTTAAGTTCATCAGCATGGCACTGGAGGAAGTCCTTAGCCCTCTCACTAAAATTATGAACCTCTCCCTCTGCCACTCCAAGTTCCCCCTGCGATGGAAATTGGCATCAGTAACCCCGGTACACAAAGGAGGTGATTCGACTCTACACAACAACTACAGACCTATCTCCATACTCTCTCCCCACCAAAGCTCTAGAGCAGGTTGTAGCAGATCAGCTTGTCGAGTGTCTGAACCAGTACCAACTCATCTGTCCTAGAAACATAGAATTTGACGGCAGATAAGAACCGCTTGGCCCACCTAGTCTGCCCATTCTCCTACCTAACAGATAAACTGCAGATCCTAGTTAACCAACAGCTTACTTCCTCCTACCCCCCACTAGGACTGCCTTATGCCTGTCCCATGCATTCTTGAAGTCCCCCACTGTTCTTGACTCCACGACCTCCTCAGGGAGGCTGTTCCATGCATCCACAACCCTCTCAGTGAAAAAATACTTCCTCACATTACCTCTGAGCCGTCCCCCCTCTATCTTTAAATTGTGCCCCCTTGTTCTTGCACATCTCTTTTTCTGAAAGATGCTACCCTCTTGGACTTTGTTGATTCCCTTGAGGTACTTGAAAGTTTCTATCATGTCCCCTCTCTCCCTTCTTACAGTAGCAAAATAAAATCTCTTGTAAAAAAAAAAAAAAAAATCTACCTTGCAGCTCGGCTTTGCTGTTTTTATATGTTTTTTTTCAGCCCCCATCCTTTGCAAGCATCTTGTTCTTTGTAAATTTCAGGAGCTGCTAGAACATTGAGAACTTCCTGAGGTCTCCACAGCAGCTGCAAAAGGCTGAGACATTTACATTCAAGTAACCTCTAGCTTTTTACAGTTATCTCAAATTATAGATATATACACATTTCAACAGCAACACTAAACATTTTCTAAACAAAAGTGATCCCATTATCAGCTACATTTCCATACATTGATTCTCGTATATTTTGTATTAGCAGATATAAATATGCAAGGGAAGAAAAACGGACAGCAAGAGAAAACTGAGAGATGGTGAGAGGCAAAGGATTGCGAGACTGTTTGGGCTGATCAAGTCCGAAGTCTCAGAAAAATTTGGTTGCGCAACCAGACATTAGACAGAAAAGGAAAGAATACAGATCCTTGCATTTAAACACTTTCTCCAAACAAAAGGGACAGGGTCCTATTCTACCCTGTCACAATGCTTAATAAGGTGTGTTGCCTTCTCACAGGTGCTGCAAGACTCATGCACACCTGTGACCTCTACTCACAGGCTGTTTGGCTCCAACTAAAGGAAAGAATAAGATGCCAATCTTGCCTCCTTGCCAAGAAATGCTGTCTCAATCTACTACTGGAAGGGGTCCAGAAACTCCTAACCATGCACTCAAGCTCCCGTTTCACAAGGAAATCCGCCACCCAGATCTACAAAATTCCTAGACTTCGCACTCTCTTGGCACAATGCGCATTCTGCTACCCTGCTCCTCACTGGACCAACGTCTTAACACCTGACATTTCCGGTGCTGCAACTATTGGTGTTTTTAAATGCAAACTACAACTGCACCTTATCTCAACCAGCACCTGTAGCTGCCTCCACTAACACTCCTTCTGTGCTTCAAGGGCACCCTAGCACTCTTATCTCACATCTAACCTACTCGTCTGACGTGACCTATCCTTAGCACAGCACTTCAGGTCACCACCCTACCTCACAACCTTTGCCACCTCTACCCCACCCATTCTGTATACTCCTCCCTCCCTACCCACCCTCTAGCACCCTTAACACTATCCTACCATCATCTCCTGTCATTTAACCCAGTAGGGTGCCCTAATTTTGACACTGGTAAATTACTTGCTGCCTATGATCCTAAATTTGATGTGTTCATTGTAGGAACTCTGTCTAAAAATGTACTGCTGTATTACTGTATCTTACTGTTGCCCTGTCTAAAACGTGTATTACTGTTTTGATGTACCTTTGTCCTTGTAATTGATGCAGAACCCATAAATGAGCGAACACTCACGGGTGTAATCCAAGAACTCAAATATAAAAAAAACAGACTCTCTATTCATAATGGCTGCTCATGAAAGATCTTGGGCACCTAGACACATGAGTTCCCTGTCTCCAGATAAAGAGTCTAGGTAGCTGGACGTGATGGGTAAGAGAACATATGCCTCTGCCTCGCTAGGCCTTAGGACTGTAAATTATTAGGCCCATATGATTAGATATCAGAATAGCCTGTGGAAAGGTGCCAAGACGGCAGCTCAGGCTTGGCCAAGAATGAGTTGCTTAAAATTTTAAATTTGGGTGCTAAAGTCAGCAGACATTTGCTCAGCTTACTATATGATGTTTCGGATATCTCTGCAAGGGCTACAGCTTCTGGCATTTGTATGAGAAGATGATTCTTGGCTCAGAGTAGCAGGATTTGCAACATGCCATTTTGAATGCCCCTTTTACAGGGACAAAACATTTTGGATTTGATGTAGAAGAAGCCTCTGAGGTCTGTAAAATCACTAGCCCACTCCTGCTAGAGGACATGGAAAGGGATCCTATCATCAGCCTTCTGCCATTGGTGGTTGTGGTTTCCGCCAACAAGGCCAAGGTAAGGGAGCTGATCCCCTGCCGGGTTCTGCAGGAGATCCCCTCAGAGATCTACTGTCCATGGTAAGTTCTTACTTAACTATACTTTATGTATGGTACAATAACAGTAGAGAGAGAATCTCCTCCATTAGTCCATTCTGTCCCTTCCTCCATCACCCTTCTTCTTCAGGGAGGGGTGCATCGGGTATTGTGCAGCTGAACCTAATATATGCATTGTATATCTAGCCCTTCATCTTGTATGCCTGGGCTGATCTTTTATCCTAGTGCGTGATGTCTTCCTGGGTGGCTCCCTGGCTAGCAAACATTTCCGTGTAGTCCTAACGCCTGATCCTTGTAGATCTTCATCAAGAGTGTCTCTTGCAGCAGACCACACCTGTAGAGTTACAGCCACCAGGTGCTAGGACCTCACAGAAACTTTTCTAGCTATCAGTCTACCAGTGGGGCCGCCCATGATGACATCACATGCTGACAGTGCCCCTCCCATATAAACATAGGCGGCCCTGCGCCCTCAGTTTTTTTTTTTTTTTCCCTGCCGTCAGCCATCGCGCGTCAGACTTCATGGAGATACCACCAGTTTCAGTCAACTGCCAAATCTTCAATTATTCCTTTTCTCTCTCTCTCTCTCTCTCTCTCACACTAGTTCGCACATCTGTTTACTTATAAAGTAATTTTCTTTTTTTTTTTTTTTTTTAATGCTTAACACCGACTCCAAGAAACTCTTCCAAATATGTGCCTGCAGGAAGAAGATCCCTGAGAAGGATGACCCCGACACTTGTGCCTGCTGCAACATGAAGGCTTGTGAAATTTGATGTGGCTTCAACCAGGCTATCAGGAGGCACCGCCAGAAGGCCTTAAAATCCTTCCTGCTTGAACAGAGAGCCGCCCACACAGAGAAGGAGCTACAATTGAGGAGCTCTTCCTCTTCCCCGGTCCTGTACTTGGGCTCTCAGTCTTCCATGGTCCAGGACAAGTCAGTCGGGAAGCACAAACACCGGGATAAGGACCGGCCCAGAGACAGGTCCTCCCCGACTCGTTGGTGGTCACAGCTTTGAGCGTCTGCCACGGTGGGGCCATCCTCCTCTTCGGCGGTGCCCCTTCCCCCGCCATTCATGCCCTCTTCCTCACAGAGCCTGTTGTGGCAGCACCTCCCCCACCAGTCTTTCCTTGGCGGGCATCTGCTCCTCTGTATCTGGCTCTTCCTCTGCCCCGCTGATTGTCTAGCCCTTGCTGTTCAGGCCCTTATTCCCCATGGGCCACCAGACTGGGAGCTCTGCTGATCTGGCCTTGGCCAGTCAGCCTGGTGTCTTCGGATGGGTCCCACAAAATCCCCTGGCGCCATCCTCAGCCTTTTCCATGGCCTTGTCCACAGTCTCAGGAACCCAGTCTCCACTGGCGTCACCCGAGGCCGCTATTCCATTGTCAACTCCTTCCCTGACGACTACTCAATCCCTAGGGCCAACGTCAGGGCTGCAGCTCATTCCGTCACCCTCTCTGGCCCCTGCCACGGTGTAGCCTTCAGCTTCAACCTCAGCGGGTGCCACTCTGTGTTCCAGCCTTAATCTCTATAGACTTTCAGTCAGTGCTTTACTCTCTTTGGACTTCATGCATCATTTGCCCCTTTCTCCGAGGCCAATGCCAGGGGCCTACCAAGCTCACCTCCGCACCACTCCATCAAACAGCCTCACTGTCCTGCGGCCTCCTCGACTCCATCAGGGCCTCTTTCTGAGCCTGGTGATGACGACAAGTACCACCCAGATCTTCTTCCTCCAGATGATGATGAGGAGGAGGTCGAGCGTGCTGCAAGCCCTTCACACTCCACCTCCACAGTTTCCACTGAGGGCAAGGACTCTCCCAGGTACATTCCTCGGTCCCCCCTTATGACCCCTCCTTCATTTCTATAATGAGACAGTTACAGACTGACATGGGGTTTGAGGCAGAAGAAGGGGATCCTGCCAAAGAATATCTGACTCATTACCTAGAGTTGCCAGACTCTCCTCTCATCATCCCTCCTCTGATGGAGTCATTTGAGGATGCCACCGTGGCCGCCAGGTATAGACCCAGCTTGGTTCCTGCCATATCCAGGAAGACAGACAGGTTGTACCTTGCCCCTGTAGAGAAGCCATTTTTTGCAGAGCAACCACAGGCAGATTCTATGGTCATAAATGCTGCCCATGATTAGACTAAGTAGCCTAAACATGTTGGTTCTCTTCTCCAGACAAGGAGTTCATAAAGCTGGACCTGATTGGCAAACAGGCCTTCGCTTCTGTTACATTGACTGTTAGGGTCCTAAATTATATTGCCCACATGGTCAAGTTCCAAAATCAACTTTGGAGACTGGCCAAAGAGGCAGCTGGAGCCCTTCCGGAGAATCCCCAGAGGCAGGAATTGCTTCAGGTCATCCAGTCTAGGGCTGATGTTGGCATGCACCTGCTACGGTCTGCTTATGACACCGCTGAGGCCTCCACTTGGGCAGTTGCTGCTGGCATTTGCCTTTGGAGGCATTCTTGGCTCAGGGTGTCATCCTTTGCCTAGGACATACAACAGTTCATCCTGAATGTCCCCTTAAGAGGCTACAGACTCTTCGGGGTAGATCTGCAGGACATACTTTCTGACCTGCAGGTCTGCGGTTGGTCCATTCCCTATACCACACCTAGCCAAGAAATGGCCGGGAGGTGCCCTTTCATCTTGCCACCCATAGACCCAAGCCAAGCACTAAACCCCAAGGCAAACGCAGAGCAGCAACAGCACTGCCTACCCCACCTCACTACTGTGAAGGTCCCCAGAGGAGGTGGTGCGGCCCCGACTGTGGGTGCTACCTCAGCATGACTCCTTGCTGGACCTACCCCCAGCATTGCAGGAAATGGTGGTAGGGGGTCGGTTCTCCTTACACTTTGACAGGTGGCGGGAGCTTACCACGGGTACTTGGATCCTGCAGCTCATAGAGCAATGCCATACCCTAGAACTTCTGGAGTGGCCTTTAGACCAATCTCTGGTTCAGTCCAGTTACCCCTCTCCCAACCACATTCCAGTGCTCTGGGGTGGGAAATTTACACATTGCTGGAAAAAAGGGCCATAGAACATGTCCCTGAGTTACAGCGGAACAGGGGTTTCTACTTCCATTTCTTCCTAGCCACGGGGGACTTACAGCCCATTTTGGACCTACGAAATCTAAATTTCTACATCCAGTACAGAAAGTTCCAGATGTTGATCCTATACGGCCTTGCTGCCCCAGGGAGACTAGGTATGCTCCCTCGACATGCAGGATGTGTACCTACATAGCATGATGTGTGTCCCCCACCGCGGTACCTCAGGTTCCAGTTCCAGAGGGAATGCTTCCAGTTCTGGGCCTTGCCCTTTGACTTGTCCTTGGCATCTCTGGTGTTTACTTAATGCTTGGCAGTAGTGGCAGTAGCCGTCATGAGGGACTCTGTCTTCTCTTACCTGGGTGATTGGCTACTCAAGGTGCAGTACAGGGAGCACCTGCTTCAGACCCTGGCACGTACCATACAATTGTTCCAGGATCTGGGGAATCACAGTCTGACTGCCCAAATCAGTCTTGATCCCCTGCCAGCACCTACAGTACATAGAAGCGGTTCTGGATACGGCCCGGGGTATGGCTTCCCTACCTCAGGACAGGGTGGACTACCTGATGATTCAGGCCCACCTGCTTTATAATAGCAGATATGTTACAGCCAGATCCTTTCTCAGGCTCTTGGGCCAGATGGCTGCAGCTGTTGTCACTGTCCCTTTAGCCAGGCTGCACATGAGGATTCCCCAGTGGACATTGAGGGTCCAGTGGGTCAGCACACCAACAACCTAGTACAACAAGTTCTGGTCTCCTCCCTGGTCGAAACGGTGCTGCTATGGTGGATGGAACCCTACAACCTGTTGAAGAGGGTTCTCCTCCTTATCCCTTCCCCTCAGCAGATACTCACCACAGACGCTTCGGGGTTGGGCTGGGGATCTCACCTGGGACCTCGTCAGACTCAGTTGATGTAGTCCTGTGTGGAGACAGAGCTCCATATCAACGTTCTGGAGATGACAGCCGCCCTATATGCTTTACAAGCCTTCCAGACACATCTGTCCCTGGGCCATCGTCTGGTGCAGACGGACAATGTCAGCGTAGTGCACTACATCAACAAACAAGGGGGAACCCACTCTTATCCTCTGTGTCGGGAAGCGATGAGGGTCTGGTACTGGGATCTAAAACATGGTCTAGAGCTGTCGGCTGCCCATGTTCCAGGCATCCAAAACTTTCTGGTGGACAAGCTCAGCCAGCCACAGTCCAGGATGCACAAATAGCAACTGCTGACCTTGGTTGTAGAAGACCTGTTTGACAGGTGGGGTCGTCCAGAATTTGACCTTTTTTGCTTCCCCACTCAATGGAGAACTGCCACGTTTTAGCCCGCTTGTTAGAAACATAGAATTTGACGGCAGATAAAGACCGCTTGGCCCACCTAATCTGCCCATTTCCCTACCTAATTGATAAGTTGCAGATCCTAGTTAACCAACAGCCTACTTCCTTCTGCCCCCCCCAACTAGAATTGCCTTATGTCTGTCCCATGCATTCTTGAATTCCCCACTATTTTGACTCCGACCTCCTCAGGAAGGCCATTCCATGCATCCACAACTCTCTGTGAAAAAATACTTCCTCACATTACCTCTGAGCCATCTCCCCCATCTTTAAATAGTGCCCCTTGTTCTTGCAAATCTCTTTTTCTGAAAGATGCTACCCTCTTGGACTTTGTTGATTCCCTTGAGGTACTTGAAAGTTTCTATCATGTTCCCCCTCTCTCTCATTTCCTCGTGGGTATACATATTAAGCTCCTTTAGTCTCTCTTAATATGTCTTGCGGTGCAGATCCTGCACCATTTTGGTTGACCTCCTCTAGACAGCCTCCATCCTGTCTGTGTCCTTGCGGAGATGGGGTCTCCAGAAGTGCATGTAGTACTTCACATGGGGTCTCACCAACTGTCTGTACAGAGGGATAACAACTTCCTGTTTTCTACTGGTGATGCCTCTCCCTATGCATCCCAGTATCCCCCAGCCCTCCTTACTGCCTTCTCACATTGCTTGCCCACCTTTAGGTCATCTGATATGACTACCCCCCAGGTCCCTTTCCATTTTTGTTGTTGTATCTCACTCCCCCATTGTGTACTCTTCCCCTGGGTTTTTGTTTCCCAGGTGCATTACTTTGCACTTCTTTGTGTTGAATCTAAGCTGCCATACACTTGACCATTCCTTCAACCTTGGCAAGTCCCTTTTCATCCTTTCCACCCCACCTTGTGTATCAACCCTGTTGCAGATCTTTGTGTCATCTGCAAAGAGATGTACTTTTCCTTCCAGTCCCTCCGCCCGCAGTGTCACTTATAAAGACATTAAAGAGGACCAGTCCCAGTACTGAACCCTGCTGTACCCCGCTAGTAAACACCCTTTTTTTCAGAATGGACTCCCTTTACTATTACCCTCTGCGTCCTGTTGTCTGGACAATTTTTTACCTAGGGCCTGGAGTTTTCTGGTGAGATGTGTTGTCTGTCTCTTGGAAAGGGAGGTATCTCTGTGCCTACCACCCCCTTCCTCTCATCCAGAGAGTGTTAGTGAAGCTTCAGCTAGAGGGGGCCACGCTGATTCTCGTCTTCCCCTTCTGGACTCGTTGGATCTGGTTCCCCTTACTGCAACAGCTGGCAGTGGAAGCTCCAGTACCCTTGCCCCTGTGCAAAGGCTTGCTATCACAGGAACAGGGGACACTGGTCCATCCGAACTTCAAGTCTCTGTACCTCCATGCCTGGCTCCTGAAGACATAGCCTTGGCTATGTTTGGGGTATCCCAGAAGGTGGGCAGTGTTATGGTGGCCGTTAGGAAGCCCTCCACTAGGGCCACTTATTCCATGACATGGAAGTGCTCTGCTCGGTGGGTGGCTTCCCGTCAGCTAGACCTTTTCACTTTCTCAGTGAATCACATTATGGAATATTTGCCATCCCTCTCAGATTCTGGCCTGCAGTACTCCTCGCTTAAGGTGGACCTGTTGACCATTTCTGCCTTCTGTGTGCCTGTCAAAGCTCGTACAGTGGCACAATTGATGGTGTCCCGTACTTCCTTGTGGGCATTCTTCATCTGAAACCTCCTATCTATAATCCAGTCCCACCTTGGGACCTGCATGTTGTGTTAGAGAAGCTTACTTTGGCTCTTTCTGAGCAGACAGTGACTTGCGAGCTACGCTTTCTGTCATTGAAAGCATTATTTTTAGTTGCTGTTACTTCTGCCCGAAGGATTTCAGAGCTGCAGACTGTCGTGTGAACAGCCTTATTTGATTTTCCCCAAAGACAGGGTGTCTCTCCGTATGAACCCTAAGTTTCTACCAAACATGGTGTATGAATTTACCCTGAATCAAACCATCTCCCTGCCTGTTTATTATCCTAAGTATGCCAATCCATGGGAAGCATTACTCCATACTTTATACGTACATAGACTTCTGTGTTACTAAACACACCGTACATAAAACTGCAGAAAGTCCTTGCAGCTGTTTGTTTCTTTTGTTCCTGGGAAAGAGGGCGTACCAGTTTCTAAATAATGCCTGTCTATATGGTTGGCCAACTGTATTACTTTTTGTTATAGGAAGTATAGCACAAACATCTTGGAGCTGTTCGTGGCCATTCCACAAGGGGCATGACCATGTCTGTTGCCTGTTTCAGGAAGGGGTCAGCTGCTGTGATCTGTGCCGCTGTCACTTGGAGTACTGTCCACACATTCACCAAGCGCCACAGTCTGGATATTGCTTTAAGACATAGGCTGGATTTGGCTTGGCTGTGCTTCAAGGCCTCTTTTCTTAGGTTTTTGGCCTCCACCCATCCAGACTGGTTCTTCTGTTGTCAGAACTGCTTGGGACTCGTTCTATAGGTATGGTCTTCTGCAAGAGATACCCTCTATGAAGACAGTATAGTTACATAAGAACTTACCATGACAGTAGATCTTCAAGGGGATCTCTTGCAGCAGGCCATGCCGTCCCACCCTCCATCCCCCTTGGCTTTAGGACATCTCTGTTTCTTTTTCTCCTTGACAGTGTACCCTTTCTTTTTGCTTTATTAGCTTGGTGGGAACCTCTGGCTGTTTTTCGGTTCCCCAGTTGAAGATTTTCTACTTATGGTCTCTGGCAGGAGAACTGAGGAGGGTGCGGGGCTGCCCATGTTTATATGGGAGGGATGTTGTCAGTATGTGACATTGTCGTGGGCAACCCCCCCTTGTAGACTGCTAGCTAGAAAGGTTTCTGTGTGGTACTAGCACCTGGCGGCTATGGTTCCACTGGTGTGGCCTGCTGCAAGAGATTTTCTCGACAGTCTACTGTTATGATAAGCTCATACATAACTGTACATCTTACTTCAAGAGGGCTCTTGCAGTAGGCAATTACATATAGGACTAACGTCGGCAGGTGGCAGGACCCCACGAAAAATTTCTAGGTAGCAGTCCCTGGCGGACGCCCTCCGCGTCAGGTGACTGCCGTCAGATAAAGGGCGGTCCCACATCACCCGCCCCTCCAGTTCTCTCCCACCGTCAGCTCGTGCAGCGCCTCGCGGTAAAGTTCGTGCTCAAATCTGGTTCTCTCTTCCACAACAGTACTCAGAGGTTCCTCCTCTTCCTTTATCTCAAGGATTGCTGACCCAGGATCAGGGGACCCTGGTCCATCTGGGACTCAAGTCCCTACAACTTCATGCATGGCTCCTGCAGACCTAGCACAATCTCGCTTTGATGTTTCTCCAAAAGTGGCCGAGATTCTGGTGGAGGCTAGAAAACCCTCCACTAGGTCTACTTATGCCATGAAATGGAAGAGATTTTCTATTTGGGTTGCCTTCAGGAAGGTAGAGCCTTTCTCCTGTCCTGTGGCCATTCTGCTTGAATATTTACGTCACCTCTTCGACCTGGGTCTCAGTCATTCCTCTTTGAAAGTTCACATGGCTGCTATTTCAGCCTATCATGTTCCTTTCGCTGATAAAGCCTTTGCCCAATTAGAGGTATCCAAGACTTTTCTCAGAGGGGTCCTTCATCTTAGGCCCTCTGTCCGGACTCCAGCTCCCCTTTGGGATCTGAACTTTGTTCTCGAGAAACTTACCCTTCCTTCCTTCGAGCCTGCAGCCTCCGCAGACTTGAAGTTTCTGTCGTGGAAGACGCTCTTCTTAGTGGCCATTACCTCAGTTCGAAGAATTTCCGAGCTCCAGGCCCTCATGTGCAAAATCGCGTATCTGATTTTTCACAAGGAACGAGTAGCTCTTTGCAAGAACCCTAAGTTTCTACCGAAAGTGGTAGCGGAGTCTACCTTAAATCAGTCTATAGAGTTACCTGCCTTTTTCACGCAGTACTCCCAACCAGGGAGAATACTTGCTCCATACCATGGATGTTCACAGGATCCTGAGATACTACACCGATAGGACGAAGGATCTCGGAAAGACTGATCAGTTGTTCGTCTCTTTTGCTCACAAAAGGGAAGGCAATGCTGTTTCCAAAGTGGTTGGCTCATTGCATCACTTTTTGTTATGACAAGTACAACAAGACCCTTCCGGGTCAAGTCAGAGGTCACTCCACTCGTGGAGTAGCAGCTTCTGAGGCTTGTTTCAAGAATGTGTCTGCGGCAGACATTTGCGCTGCCACCACCTGGACTTCCATCCATACTTTTACGAAACATTACAGTTTGGACATTGCCTCTCGCCGTAGAGCAGGCTTCGGGTTAGCGGTCTTGCAAGGCCTCCTGTCTTGAGGTTTGCAAGGCTTTTACTTCTTCTTGGAGTAGTTCCTCCTCCCGGTGCCTTTCATTTGTCCCAGACTGCTTGGGATTCTGTCCTATATGTAATTACCTACTGCAAGAGCCCTCTCGAAAGTAAGATAGTACAGTTACGTAAGAACTTACCGTAACAGTAGATCTTCGAGAGAGGCTCTTGCAGTAGGTAATACCTTCCCGCCCTCCATCCCCCTAGGCTTTTTCAGCTCCTTTTCCATTGAGGGAAATATCTGCTTCTCTGCGTCCGACCTTCCGGACCTGTGGCGAGAAAGAACTGGAAGACGGGTGTACGGGACCGCCCCTTTATACCAGCGTCGTCCGACACCGGTCACCTGACGTGGGGTGGTCCCTCGCAAGGGACTGTTAGCTAGAAATTTTTCTGTGGGGTCCTGCTGCCTGCCGACGTCAGTCCTATATGTAATTACCTACTGCAAGAGCCTCTCTCGAAGATCTACTGTTACGGTAAGTTCTTATGTAACTGTACTTTTCCAGGGGTGTGGACTAAGGAAGGAGATTCTCTCGAAGATCAACTGTAACAGTAAATACTTAACTGTTCTTTTGTAAAATTCATGGCCCTACACAGATCGGTTCCAATCTACCAGAAAAATCTTCTGATGTCCTACTCACTTCCTCTCCTCAACAGATGCGGGTTTGCTTCATTTCCCTCTGTCTCATCTGAAGCAGTTGGGGAGAGGGCTTTAAGGCTCTCCGCCCCTTTACTCTGGAACTCCCTGCCAGAGGTTACATAATCTGCCCAAACTGTGGTGACCTTCAAAAATAATTTGAAAACCTGTTTATTTGCACCGGCTTTACTAGATAAGTTTAATGAAATTGTATAGGTGGTGTTTATTTTTTTGTATTTGATTCTGTTTAGTCCTTTTATGGATTTTTTTTTTTGCTACCCGTTGCCACCTACTTTGGCAAAGGGGAGACATATGTTTTTACTTGGGTTTTCTCCCTCCAACTCCTGGGACCCTAGAACACAGCTGCGCGTGCCCACGGTCGTGAGCACCCACCCGTGGTTCCAGTGATGGCCCCCCCCCCACCCGACCTAATGCCGAAGTCTCCCACTGGGCTTGGCACTACCACTAAGCCTCCACTCTGTGGCAGCCAAGAGCCAGGGAGACTCCAGATCCTCCCTAGGAGAGGAGAGGTGTCTCTTGGCAGCTCAGTCCAACTCTCCCCGACCCCCAGCATCCTGAGCTCATTCCTGAACTCGGGTCGCTGGTGTGGCGTCCAGCGCCTCACCCCTCCACGCCACCGGGCCAGCTCCTTTATGTAGTTTTATGGTGTTTGTCCTGTTGTACAGTGCGCTGAACCATCTGGAAAGGGCGACAAATGAACTTTCCGTGTCTTGCCTCCTGCCACCTAGGTGACTACAGGTGGTGGTGCAGGCTAATGCCATGAAGGGAGGATGTTAGCCTCCTGACTGCGACATGAGCAAGCTCATGTCTGCTCAGTCTCTGCCCCTGAGGTACCCAGGGAAGGGGATAAAAGCAAGGAAAAATACTGCTCAGCCATAGCAGTATGGGGTGGCATTCCCAGCTCGTAGCAGTATGGGGTGGCATTCCCAGCCATAGAAGTATGGGGCGACATTTCCAGCCGTAGCAGTATGGGGTGACATTCCCAGCTGTAGCAATATGGGGTGGCATTCCCAGCTTGTAGCAGTATGGGGTGGCATTCCCAGCTTGTAGCAGTATGGGGTAGCATTCCCAGCCGTAGCAGTAGGGGGTGGCATTCCCATCCATAGCAGTATGGGGCGACATTCCCAGCTGTAGCTGTATGGGGTGGCATTCCCAGCTTGTAGCAGCATGGGGTGGCATTCCCAGCTTGTAGCAGTATGGGGTGGCATTCCCAGCTTGTAGCAGTATGGGGTGGCATTCCCAGCTTGTAGCAGTATGGGGTAGCATTCTCAGCCGTAGCAGTATGGGGCGACATTCCCAGCTGTAGCAGTATGGGATGACATTCCCAGTTGTAGCAGCATGTGGTGGCATTCGCCTGCAGCCCCTGTACCACCTTCTGGGCTTCCTGCCATGACACCCTGGCTAAACTCATCTCCAGCTGGAGAACTCTGAAGGGTCTCGCCACAGGGGGTAAACTGTGGGGCAGTACAGTTCCAGGTTTTAAACCCCCAGAGATGGCAGGTGACAAGGCTGGTGGTGGTGGGGGGGGGGGATACCAGTGATTGGGTCCGGGTCAAGTAGTAGGGGAGCATAAAAAATAGAAAAGGTGGGGGAAAAGAAAAGGCCAACAGATGTTTCAGGAATCTCCGGGATCATGGATTCAAACTGAATCAATGGTCTGAACCAGTTGCACCATTTAAGACAAGCTGTAGTAGTTTGAGTTTTCTTCAGGAATTATTTATGCCTATATTTTTGTTTCAAGACATTTAGAATTGATCTAAGCATCTTTTTTATATTACCCCCTTTACTACCTAAATAATGTTGGAAAAACATGCCTCTAAAAGCATATATCCTCATAGACTGTATATCCAAAATGTAGCAGCGTACTACAGGTTTAGTTTATTTGCCTTCTGAGCAGACATATTAATAAATTCACTCTTCATGAGCTACTGTACGTTCAGAATGTACCCTTCCTAGCTGAGTTGTGATCTCTTTTTTCCTTTATTTTAGTGAGTTGTGATCTCCTTTTCCTTTATTTTATTGAGACATTATCTCTTTTTCCTTTATTTTATGAAGTTCCAGATGTTGAAATGAAAGGAGAGAACTGTAGCTATTACCTGCTGGTTCAAGGCAATGGGAAAGGAGGCTGCAAAGCAAGCCTCATTCATTCAGCCAGTCAGATCAATGGAGCGGCTGCTTTGGCTGTGGTAAATGGGCAGTTAAGGGAAAAGAAACAGGAGCAAGATACAAGTAAGAACTACTGACTTTATTATTTATTTAGTTTTGTTTTTAATTTTCATTTGTACCAACTGTAAAGAGGAATTCTTGAGATTACACTTTCAACTGGTTTCCCTGCCATATCCTTACTCTTGCATTAATATGCCAACTGGGAGATATTTCTGTAGGCCGATATTTTAGTTGGTTTCCCTTTACCAAGGTGGAGATTAACTTGTGGTTTGGCACTTACATGTTGGTATGGCATCTTCATCAGTGACATTGCGCAGGACCTAGAAGGCAGAATTTCACTGTTCGCTGATGACACAAAGCTCTGTAACAGAGTAGACACACCAGAGGGTGTAGACAGAATGAGAAGGGACCTGCAGAAACTTGAAGAATGGTCAGGGGTTTGGCAGTTGAAATTCAATGCAAGGAAGTGCAAGATAATGCATATGGGGCACAAAAACCATGGCACAATATATCAGTTGGGGGGTGAGGATATAGTATGCACCAAGCAGGAAAGGGATCTTGGGGTTATTATCTCTGATTACCTCAAGGTAGGGAAACAGTGTGACAAGGCAGCAGGTAAAGCAAATAGGATGCTGGGATGTGTAGGCAGGGGCATCACCAGCAGGAAAAGGGAGGTCATAATTCCGCATACAAGACACTAGTGAGCCCCACCTGGAGTACAGTGTACAGTTCTGGAGACCATACCTACGTAGGGACGAGAGAAGGCTCAGAGGAGGGCAACAAAGATGGTGCATGGATTGCATCACAAGTCCTATGAAGACAGGTTGAAGAAGTGAACATGTACTCCCTGGAGGAGAGGGAGGAGAGGAAATGATAGAGACATACAAGTATCTTACAGGGAGGAACAGGGTGCAGGAATACACTATTTTAAGCAAAAGATGTTCCAGGACTAGAGGGCATGGGATGAAGTTGGAGGAAGGACGATTCAGAGGAAACATAAGGAAGAATTTCTTCACAGAACGGGTGGTGGACAAGTGGAACACCCTGCCAGAGGAAGTGGTGGGGGCTGAAACAATCACGGGATTTAAGAATGCATGGGATGGACATAAAGCAATTCTGGAGGTCAGGGGTAAGGGGCAACAGACTTCTAGGAAAACATAAACTGAACTTACAAGCTCAAATGGGCAGACTGGGTGGGCCATAGGCCCTTATCTGCCGACACTGTCTATGTATCTGTGGTGGAGGTGTAAAATGGCTGACAGTTTCTTTACATGCTCCTGCAATTAGTGCCGCAGGAAATAATATATATCAGATATCAGATGACCTAAAGGTGGGTAAGCAATGTGAGAAGTCAGTAAGGAGAGCCAGGGGGATACTAGAATGCATAGGGAGGGGCATCACACGTAGAAAAAGGGAAGTGGTTATCCCTCTGTACAGACAGTTGGTGAGACCCCATCTGGAGTACTGCGTGCAGTTTTGGAGACCTCATCTACGCAAGGACATAGACAGGATGGAAGCAGTCCAGAGGAGGGCAACTAAAATGGTGCAGGGTCTACATCAGAAACCATATGAAGAGAGACTGAGAGAGCTTAATATGTATACCCTTGATGAAAGGAGGGACGGGGGACATGATAGAAACTTTCAAGTACCTCAAGGGAATCAACAAAGTCCAGGAGGGTAGCATCTTTCAGAAAAAGAGATGTATAAGAACAAGGGGGCACAATTTAAATATAGAAGGGGGACGGCTCAGGGGTAATGTGAGGAAATCTTTTTTCACAGAGAGAGTGGTGGATGCGTGGAACTGCCTTCCTAGGGAGGTTGTTGGGGCTAAAACAGTGGGGGAATTCAAACATGCATGGGACAGACACAAGACAATTGTAGCGGGGGGTGGCAGGAAGTAGGCTGTTAGTTAACTAGAATCTGCAGCTTATCCAGTAGGTAGGGAAATGGGCAGACTGGGTGGGCAAGTGGTCCTTATCTGCCATCAAAGTCTATGTTTCTATGTAACTGGACAAAGTACTCTAAATAAGGTCTCACCAGTGTTCTATACAGTGACATCACCACCTCCTTTCTTCTACTGGAGATACCGCTCCCTATGCACCCCAGCATTCCACTGGCTCTCCTCACAGCCTTCTCACATTGTGTGGTAACCTTCTGATCATCAGATTACTCCTGTTTGGTGGCCATCAATACCTCCTTCCCCCCATCATGCACAGATTTACCATGAATGACCAAAACAGTCTTGCCCGATATTCCCAATCCCAATCTCAAAACCACATTCCCAACACACAGTTTCCCGACATTTAAATTTTGAATGCGGCAGAGTTCATTTCATGTTTCAGGGGGCTTCACTCCCCCCGCAATTAATATAAAAAAACTCAACCGTGGGCAAAATTTAACTGTCGGGCAACCATATGTCAGGAATGTGGCATCGAGATTGTGAATGTTGGGCAAGACAGTTTCTATCAAATAAAAGTATACCTCATGCACTCCACCCCCACATTTCTGTGCCCCAAGTGCATGATCTTGCACTTCTTTGCATTGAATCTTAGCTGCCACACCCTTGACCACTTCTCAAGCTTGCTTAGGCCTTTTTGCTGTGTATGTATGTATGTACGTGTCTGCAAGTGTGCTGGCGCATATATCTGTGTCTGCATGTGCATGTTTAAGTCACAGGCTGGCTATGCAAACACAACATATTTAGCCAACTCTTGTTGTATTAGCTGACTGTAACTTTGTGACAGGGTTGAATAGGACTCTGTCCCAGTTGTTATGGAGAGTTTGAATGCAGGGATCTGTTCTGTTCTTTTCTTTCCTGTCTCTTGTCTGTCTGGTTGTGCAACCAAATTTTCCTGTGAGACCTCAGACTTGATCACCCCGACAATCTCGTAATTCTTTGCCTCTCACTGTCTCTCAGTCTTCCCTTGCTGTTTCTGTCTTTTCCTCCCTTGCATATTTGCTGGTGTATAAATATATGCAAATCATTATGTGGAAATGCAACTGATACTGGGATCACTTTGTTTAGGAATTATATAGTGTCACTGTTGAAAGGTATATAATTATAGTTTGGGAATACAAAACGCTATTGGGAACTCAAAAGGTTAACCTGAGAGCAGTTTTTAAACCCTTTTTCAGAAGCTGTGGAGAAGGGGCTTCAGTTCTGGGACACTGTGTTC
This sequence comes from Neoceratodus forsteri, assembly GCA_016271365.2. Lineage (NCBI taxonomy): Eukaryota > Metazoa > Chordata > Ceratodontiformes > Ceratodontidae > Neoceratodus > Neoceratodus forsteri. The sequence goes on along the minus strand of CM057455.1, from coordinate 779,667,028 downwards.
TTGCTACATCTGCCTGAAATTTACAAGAACATTTTAGGGGGAAAAAAAAAAAAACAGGCTGCTTGTTAAGCAGGGGGGTTGCAAAGGCTTACTGTATAAGAGAGAGCTACAATGTTTTGGGAGACACTCAGAGATTGAAGGAAAACTCGGATGGATCTTCTCTGTTTATTCTGCCTTTGTAAATAGTTATTCTGAGCAATTTTTTTAATGTTACTGCTAGAACTAAAACACTTTTTGTGAATTCTACAACTGCTCCTGGTTTTTCCTATGCTTCCTGACCTGTGCCCCGACAACAAACTTATTATTCTGCGTGTGTACGGTGCCCAGAGCCCCTGAGATTGGGCACCATAAAATTAAAATTGAGCATATCACTGTGTGTGTATGTGTGTGTGAGGTTTAATTAAAAATTATTGGGCCCTCTGGAGAGCAACTAGCTCTTTTGGGAATTCATTTTTGTGGGACTGCTTTAACCTTGTGAACCAAGGGAAGAGGAGGGAAGGCATAGAAGAGGCTTGGGGTCCACAGCCTCGAGAAGGCATCCCCCTACAGCGAGGGGGCAGGCATGAAATAGCCTCAGCTTCGCATTCTCCGGGAGGTGAACAGATCCAACTGAGGTTTGCCCCAGTAGGAGAACGGGTTGTGTACTACCTCTGGATGGAGAGACCACTCATGGTATGTCTCACCCACATGGCTGAGAGCGTCCGCCAGTTGTTTCGAGGCTTCTGCCACATGGATGGCTAGGAGATCTGCCTTTAGTCAGCACAAGAAGGTTCAGATGTGGAGCGTTTCCCTGCACAGAGGCCAGGAGTGTGTGCCGCCCTGCTTGTTCAGATAGTACATAGTCGTGGTATTGTCCGTCTGGACTTACACCACTTAACCCCGAACGAGTGTCGCGAATGCTGACAGTGCCAGTATGACTGCTCTGAGCTGCAGCAGGATGATATGACATCAGAATTCCTCAAGGGTCCAGAGCCCATGGGCTCTGTGATTCCCCATATGGGTACCCCAGCCCGTGAGAGAGGCATCGGTCGTGAGGACGACCGTCGGCTCAGGACAGACAAATGGGATCCTTGCCTGCAAGTGTGCTAGGACAGTCCACTACTGGAGAGTGTCCCACATATTCTGGGTCACCATGACCAGCTGATCGATGTGACCATGGCGCTGAGTCCACTGGCTGGCCAGCTCCCATTGAAGGGGGCGCATATGCCATCAGGCCCATTGGACCACAGCGGTGCAGGCTGTCATGTACCCCAGAAGTTGCAGGAAGCCCCAGGCAGGATGCAAGTGCTCAACCAGAAATGACTGGGCAAAGGAGGAGAGAAACTCCGCCCTGTCTGGGAGCCCAGCTCTGCAAAAGTTGAGCTCTGCCCACGATGAAGCAGATCACTTGCGAAGGTATGAGTTCCGACTTAGTCTCGTTGACCAGGAGACCAAGATCGATGCAGGTCTGGAGGGCCAGGTCCCTGGACCTCTCCACCTCCTGTCTGGAGGGACCCACTTTGAGCCAGTCGTCGAGATGGGGTACAATCTGGACCCCTCGACAATGAAGATGAGCCTCTACCACTGCCATGCATTTGGTGAAGACCCTAGGGCCGATGACAGGCCAAACGGCATGGCTTGGAACTCAAAGAAGGCTCCCTCTGCCCAAAAGCGAAGAAACCTCTGGTGAGATGTCCTGTCCGGTGGCTAGTATCTTCAACTACCTTTGGTCTCTGTCCAAAAGGGGGTCTTCAGTCTACAACCCTTAAAGTGCACCTGGCAGCCATCTCTGCTAACCGGGCATGGGCCGGTCAGCAGACAGTGGCACAGGAGAAGGTGGTCTGGCGCTTTTTTTAAAGGCCTCGACCATTTTTCTCCTCCAGTGCACGAACTACCACCATGTGATCTACTGCTGGTACTGGCAAAGCTCATGGAGCAAGCCATTTGAACCGCTGTACAGGTGTGAGATGCCACATCTGTCGTGGAAGACCACCTTCTTGGTGGCTATCAGGTCAGCCAGAAGGACTGGGAAGCTACAGGCGCTCTTTTTTGAGTCTTCTTACCTGGTCTTCCACAGGGACAAGGTTGTCCTGCGCCCCCATCTGAAATTCCTTCCAAAGTTGGTGTCAGAGTTTCACCTTAACCAGGTGTTGATTCTGCCGGTGTACTACCCCAATTACACTGCGGAGGCAGAGTACAGGCTCCATATTTTAGACCTGAGACACGGGCGCTCTCTTATTATAAGGAGCGGATGGCTGAAGTTCGGGGAGAGGTTCGGCAGCTGTTTGTCACCTGCATTGAAGCCGCACCTGGCAGACCTGCAGCCAAGCAGACAATTGGTAGATGGATTACATCATGCATGGATCTCTGCTATAGGTTGGCAGGCAAAGAGCCTCCTGTAGGGGTAAGAGCTCACTCCAGTCGCCATACTGCTGCATCGGTGGCTGCTTCCAGGGACATTCCTATCCAGGAAATCTGCAGGGCTGCTACCTGGATGTCAGCAAACACCTTCGTCACCCACTACCACATCGATCTAGAGTCGCACCAAGATGCTGGCTTTGGGGCCTCAGTTCTTCAATCTCTGTTCCCCCAAGTAAGTATTGAGAAGGTGTGCGCCTTGCCTCCGTCCTCCCAGAGAACTACTAGGAGTCTGCCAACAAGTGTGGATAGAACAACATATCCACGATCCTAGAAATACAGGTTACTCACCTGTAACAGTAGATCTTCCACGGAGTGGTCTCTTGCACTAGGTAATACTTTTGGGTATTCAGCAGAGGTCACTGTGGCGCGCAGCAGCTCTTCTAGCATTTTTTCACCAGGGACCGCCCACACATGACATCAGCTTCCTGTTTCCTAAATAAGAGTGGGCAGTCCCTGATATCCTCAGTTCATTTTCTCACCATCTTCAGCTCACGCAGCAGCTAGTGGAACTTCTGTGTAGCAGTCATTGGCAAAAAATTTAGAACGAAGGCAGATGTCTACAGATTCTTCAACAAAGCAAGCATTATTTTGTTCTTGCCATTGTGGTAGGGAGATATACCGCTTTGACAACCACACACTTTGTGTAAGGTGTCTGGGACCTACACACGACACCAATTCCTGCACTTTATGTCAGGAATTTAATCAGGCAACTCGTCGTCGATGGTTGCTTGAAATTAAACAACTTTTGATGGAGCAGAAAATGTCTCTCTTAGAAAACCAGGAGGCTCGTACCAAGGGCTCCCCCTCTGCTGATTCTCGTTCCAGGCAGAAAAAGGAGAAGGAGAAACCCTCCTCACACCGTTTCAGGTGTCCCTCCGTCGACAGTGCGTCCTTTAAACACTTCTTCGGCGATGGGGTCTCACACCCTCTCGTCGATGGTGCTTTCCAGCGCTTTAAATGCAGTTCAAATTGTAACTGCTCCATCGAAGGAGGCTTATACCCTCTCTTCGACGATGCTTTCCATGAAGCTAAATATACAGCTGCTCCGTCGATGGCGGCTCCTCTTCCATTAATAGCATCTGACAATTTAAGTGAAAATAACTCTTTTATACCTGCAGGCCCATCGTCGAAACCTAGCATTCCTCAGGGGAAGCCTATGGCTTATACCTTATTGACTGCCCCTCCGCCTTCATAGATGCCTTCCTATAGGGGTCAGGCGGACAGAGATCGGGACCCTGGTCTTTACCACCCAGGGGCAAGAACTGCTCATGCTACTCATCCCATCCCCTCTATTACCCCACTTGTGTCTCAACACCCCCCCCCTTCTTACCCCTCCTTCTTCTCAAGAAAGGGTCATCACCAGTGTAGTACGACATGTCTTGCATACCATATGGCACTCCCAGCCCTCCGAAGAACTGGGTGATCCTCCCCTGATCTCCTCCTTCGCCTAAAAGATTCCATACTGACAGGATACCATGCCACCCTGGTCTCCTCCTCCTCCTTTCATAGAGGACTATTTGTCAGATGACCAAGAATTACCACCTGATTTCCGCGGTGATCTTGAGGACGAAGAGTTCCAAGATCTGGATTTTCTCAATTCTGAATTTCCCTATTCGGAAATCTCTTCTCTGGATGAGGACTTGCCTATACCTGCCCCAGCCTCTCTCCCGGATGACCTGACCTTTAGCGAGATAATGGCTCAAATACAAAAGGCCATGGGATTCTCGACTATTGAACATGACAAACAACGTAAGGATATGGCAGAATACCTTGAATTACCTGGGGAGCCCGTTTTAGTGGTTCTCCCACTAATACCAACTTACCAGAATGCCATGGTGGCTGCTTGGCATCAGTCTTCAGCGATTACAGCTGTGCCCCGCAAAGTGGATCATTCATACCAGACTGCTCTGGACCATCCCTTTCTGTCTACTATTCCAGAGGCGGATTCTGTGGTCATTACTGCTGCTTATGACCGTACCAAAAAACCCAAGCACAGGAGCTCCTTATCCCTATAAGGAATCCCGAAGAATAGACTGGGGAGAAAGGTCTTTTCATCAGGTGCTATGAATATCAGAATCTTGAACTATGTGGGTCATATGATTAAATATCAGCATACCCTTGGGTCCTCTGCCATTGAGCTTCTCAGTAAACTCCCTCCCTCACAGGAAAGGGTTAAATTATTGGCTACAGTGACAACTAGTAATTCTATCTCCCATCACCTTCTCAGGTCGGGATATGATGCCGTAGATGCCTCAGTCCGACTATCAGCCACTGGTATCACTTTGCGTCACCATGCTTGGCTTCGCATTTCAGGCTTTGCACCTGACATACAACATAAAGTAGCTAATGCTACCTTTAATGGGTCCAAGCTGTTCGGGCCAGGTACTCAAACTCTACTGGATGACTTACAGGCATCAGGCAGAACCCTCCGTACGGTCCATGGCATATATCACACTCCATCTACAACCCACTGTACTCAACAGTCCTCTTATTCAAAAAGAGGTAGAAGATATAGAGGTAATAATAAAGGCAGCTTCAGAGGTCATGCTCAGTCCACCAGAGGCAACACCTCTGCTGCCCGGGATGCCCGCTCCCGCCCTTCCAGTGGAGCTGCACAGCCCGTCTCCCAGCGACCCACTAGGGCTCTCCTCCCCTCCCCGCCTCCTCGACCAGGCCTCAGGAGGCTGTGGGGGGTCATTTTGCTCTCCATCTGGAGGCCTGGCAAACAATCACTTCAGACAAATGGGTACTTCAGATTATACAGAAGGGTCATGCTCTAGAGTTCCTCTCCACCCCATGCCCTTGCCCTCCACGGAAGATTCACTATCCTCTAGATCATATACCCATCTTACAGGAGGAATTGACTGCCCTTTAGCCCAAACAGGCTGTTGTCCCAGTGCCCCTTCTGGAACACCAAACGGGATTTTACTGCTGCTTCTTTCTGGTGCCTAAACAAATGGGAGACCTCAGACAAATACTTGGATCTAAGACAACTGAATCTTTACATTCAGTACAAACATTTTTGCATGATCTCCCTACCTGCCATCATGCCGATCCTAAAACAGGGCGACTGGCTTTGCACCCTGGACATGCAAGATGCCCAGAACGCGCTTATATCTCTGGCGTCACACATATAGACTCAGAAAATAGTCACAGCCCGAAAAATACTGCGCCTGCTGGGTCACATGTCCATGGTGGCATTAGCCCATCTCCACATGAGACCTCTCCAGTGGACCCTCCAGAATCAATGTTATGAAAAAACAGGACAGTTCGAAGACAGAATCAGGGTCACTCCCTCTCTGAAGTCAACCCTAACATGATAGACAATCAGAATCAAGGAATGCCTTTCCGGTCCCCCCTTTCCATGCAAACGTTAACCACGGATGCTTCCGTACAGGGATGGGGTGCACGTTTCGATCCTTATCAGACCCATGGCTGGTGGCCTGCTTCTCCCCATCAGTCTCATATCAAGTCAGCTAGAGATGCGAGCAGTCCATCTAGCCTTTCAGGCGTTCCGGCCCTACCTCACCCCAGGCTCATTACTGATCCAGTCAGACAACACTGTAGTAGTGTTCTACCGCAACAAACAAGGGGGTACGAAATCTCGCACCCTATGCAAGGAGACCCTTGCAATTTGACAAGAAGCCATCCGGCAACACTTGACGCTAACAGCTGTCCATTGCATTGCAACCAGTTATCCAACCGGCTGAGTCGCCAGTCCACAACTCATGAATGGACACTTCATGAGTAAGTGCTCCAAGAAATCTTCAACCTATGGGGCACTCCACAGCTGGATCTGTTTGCCTCCCTAGTGAATTACCATCTTTCCAGGTATTTTTTCATTATCCAGAACAAAATAGGATGGTATATAGATGCCCTGTCCCAACCATGGACAAGACTCTTCTTATATGCTCCCCCCCCCCAATCCTTCTCCTGCAACGGACCCTACTGAAACTACAACTAGAACCAGCCATAATGATACTCATAGCCCCAGTGTGGCCTCACCAGACATGGTTTCCCCTACTCCTACAACTGTCAGTATGGGACCCTGTTCTATTGCCAGTCAGACCAGACCTTTTGATTCCAAGTCAAGGATCTCTCCTACATCCCAACCTGAAGGCTTTACACCCTCTCGCTTGGCTCCTTAGGACGCTTTCATAACTAGACTACAAGTGTCCTCTCCTATTGCCAGTATTCTCTTGGCCTCCCGTAAGCCAGCAACAAGAGCAACATACAATTCCAAATGGAAACTCTTTTCCATATGGTTAGCCTCTCGATCTTTGGACCCTTACTCCTGTCCACTGACAAAGGTTCTGGATTACCCGACCTCACTATCTGAGTCCAGTTTAAGTTACTCTTACATCAAAGTCCACTTGCCCACCATTTAGGCTTTCCATGAACCTCTGGATGGCAGGTTACTGTACCAGCATCTTCTAGCTAAGATGTTTTTGAAAGGAATGTTACATATTAAACTTCCTATCGGAAGACCCATTCCTCCGTGGGATTTCAATTTTATGATAGAAAAATTGATCCTTGAGCCCTTTGAACCCGCAGCTACTTGTGACCTTCGTTTTCTATCATGGAAAACCTTATTTGTTAAGATAGGGTGGTCCTTCGTACCAACCCTTCCTTCCTTCCTAAAGTAGTCTCTGAACATACTTTAAATCAGTCCTTGGAGCTTCCGGTCTACTATCCTGACTACTCCAATCAGGGTGAACATCTACTGCATTCTTCAGATGTCCATTGTATATTACGCTACTATACTAATCGGACAATACTGATTAGAAAAACGTCGCAAATGTTCGTCTCTTTTGCCCCGGGTCGTGACGGCCTCCCAGTTGCTAAATGTACTCTGTCATCCTGGTTGGCAAATCGCATTACATGTTGCTACAAAAAATACAAGCCTTTACCTGGACCTGTCCAAGCCCACTCCACTAGAGCTATGGCCACCACTGCAGCTTGCTTTAAGGGAGCCTCCATTCCAGATATCTACAGTACAGCTAGTTGGTCCACGAGTCATACATTCACAAAGCATTACAATCTGCATAGTGCCTCACGGCGTAAGGTGGCCTTCGGCCGTGCAGTCCTACAAGGTCTTCTGTCATAACTGTCCTCCCACGTGGGCTTTACTGTTTGGAATTCATCCCAAAAGTATCATCTACTGCAAGAGACCACTCCATGTAAGATAGTACAGTTGCGTAAAAACTTCCTGTGACAGTAGATCTTACTTCGAGAGGGCTCTTGCAGTAGGTAATTACATATAGGACTGAAGCCGGCAGGCGTCAGGACCCCACAGAAAATTTTTTAGCTAGCAGTCTCTGGCCGCCTTCCAGTTCTTTCCAGCCGTTAGCTTGCGAAAGCGCCTCGCGGTTAAGTTCCACTGCTTTCTCAGTCATTCGTTGGTAGTTTTACCACCGTTTTTTCTTCGATTTCTTCGAATTTTTGTCAGGTTTTGTGCAGTGTATGTCGTCCCCTACTCCCTCCGAGCACAAAAACAAGTGCGACTCGTGCAGCGCCAAACTCCCACACAAGGACAGACACTCCCAGTGCCTTTTCTGTCTGGGCCCGGATCACCCCGTGGAGAAGTGCCAGCATTGCCTGAGATTCAACGCCGCCACAAGCAGTCCCTGGAGGCCCATATACTTAAGAAGAAAATGACCTCCATGGAGAAGGAGCTGAAGAAGCTTCGTCAGGCCTCAACTTTGCCTGAGGGTCACCGTAAAAAGAAGGATAAGGAGAAGCACTAGGACTCCTCTTCCTCGGCCAGCGCGACTTCAGCTGGAGTCACTGTGCTCAGGTAACTCCCGGGGACCCGCGTCTTGGAGGTGTCAAGGCGGCGTTGACTCCTTCCATCTGGCTCGTGCTCCGCCTCTTGGAAGCCTCCAGGTTAATGGAAGCTTCCACTCCCGGCAAGACCGCCACGCGCAGCCGTCTAGTATAGGTAAGCTCCGGTGGCGGGCGTCAGCTCCTCTGGCCGCCCGCCTGGAAGACTGCTAAGTTGCTCGACCCCTCGAGACAGCACAGTCTCAAAAGCCGCCTGACAAGGCCGCCCCTCCTTCTCCTTCTCTGCCTTCTTGAGCGCCAGTTCCGCTAAGTGGGACTGACCGGCTTCTCCAACGTCCGCCCAGATCCTGCCGGTAAGGCAATTGAACCCCAGCCCGTCGGTTCGGCGCACAGTTGGAGCCGACGCTGGACCGTGTTGTCCAGTCCACCGTCCCTTGCTCCCTGCAGTGTCTGCCGCTGCCTTCAGAGGCCCCAGCGTCTCCTCAGTTAGACCCCGGGGATTTTAATTCCCCCTTCCCCGGGCGATATGGAGGATGCAGGCACGCTCCCATCAGGTCTCCCTCCTGCTGGGCCGGATGACCTGACGTCAGACCCTCGGATGCCAGCACCGATGCCGGCCTTGCTGACACCGGGTGACATCCCTCTCCCGGATGCCATCCCTATGCCCGCCGGGCCTCCTATTCCCGGCCCACATGCGGGGGCGTATCCAGGGCCTTCCGCCCAGTCGGAGCCTCTGGTGCCCGGGTATGCGCCGTCTTATCCGATGCCGTCTTACCTGGGTCCGCAGTATCTGACGCTGCAGTACCCGGCGCCGCAGTATCTGGCACCTCAGTACCCAATGCCAGGCTTCCCGCCATTGGGGTACAGATACTCGCCATACGGATATCCTCAATATCCGTATCCCCTTCCTCCACCACCACCACCCAGCCGCTGATGGACCTGAGGGAGACTCTGGCTTCCTGGTGGGCTGAGGGTAAGGCTTAGCTCACCAAGGAAGTAGAGAGCCACCTTCCGACGCTGGAACCCGTTCTGGACCCCCGTCGAGGGCGAGAGACCCCCTCCTGTTACCAGAGGTGTCTCCTCTAGTTCCAAGACAGGGGTTGGCACGTTACCCCGGGAGCTTTCCAAGGGGTCCGTTCCTCCCCCGAGCGGGAAGGGGTCTTCATCTCCTCCATCTTCTTCAGACTCCTCGGATGATTCCGACAGACGTTTCGACTTTCGATGATGAGCCACAAACTCCTCTGAAGTCTCCTTCCTTCACGGAGTTGCTATGAAAGATCCAGTCGTTGCATCAGTGGGAATCTTTGGAGCCAGATCCACAGCGGCAGAAGCTAGCTGCACATCTGGATCTGCCCGAGATCGCTCCTACCTTGGTTCCACCCTGGATCGAGCCTCACACAGACCTTGTTTCCACCATCTGGAAACAACCGTCCACCATAGCACCCCCCCCCCTCCGAGGAAGGCGGACAGGTTGTACCAGGCTCCAGAGGGTGTTGAATTCCTTACTTCAAACCCCAAGGCTGACTCGGTCGTGATCAGCACCGCCCACGGCCGTACAGCCAACCCAACGCATTTGAGCTCGTCTCCACCCGATAAAGAGTCCCGCCTTCTGGACCAGTATGGGAAGAAGGTTTTCGCTTCTTCCAGTCTGGGTATTAGGGCCATGAACTACGTTGCTCACATGGGGGATTACCAGAAGGCCATCCTTAGCGAGGTGGAAGCTAAATTGGACTCTCTTCCTGAGTCACAGACCAAACAGGAAGCGGCAGACCTGGTCCGTTCTGCTCGTTCGGCCAGTAGGCACATGCTACCCGCTACTTATGATGCAATGGACGCTGCTGGAAGGAGCTCGGCATTCGCCGTAAGTTTGTGGCATCATGCCTGGCTCCGAGTGTCAGGTTTGGTCCTGGAAGTGCAGTCCGCTATCCAGGACTCGCCTTTCAGGGGTTCGGTGCTGTTCGGTGGTAATGTCAAGGACATCATCACCAGCCTGCGGGAGAAGGGCACTGCTCTCAAGGAAGTTGACTCCATGTACAGAACTCCTCAGCCTCAGCGCCGTCCTTTTTTCAGACATGCAGGCCAGGCGAAACCACAAGGCGGGCCAACAAGCGTCGGGCCCCCTCCCATTCACAGCCACCCCAGCCCAAACGGACAGCGGGAGCTCCAGTCGCGGTGTTGCCTCACACCTCCTGACTCCTTTCCTCCCCCACAGCCTCTGAGCTTCCCAGAGTTACCGGTAGGAGGGAGGTTCTCCCTTCATCTGTCGGGTTGGGAGAGGATCTCTTCTGACATTTGGGTGCTCCAGCTGATTGCAAAAGAACACTCAATAGAGTTTCTTCTGAAACCTCCCAGAAAACCCCCTCCAAGGTCGTCTCACTCCCCGGAACACCTTCTTCTGGTTTGGGAAGAAATCTTGGCCCTTCCTCTGAAGATGGCGATAGGACCCATCCCTCCCCATCTCCAGGGGACGAGTTACTATTCCCATTTCTTCCTGGTTCCGAAGAAATCGGGTGATGTGAGGCCAATCCTAGACCTCGGCTCCCTGAACCCATTCGTGGAGTACAAGAGGTTCAGAATGCTCTCCCTGCAGGGCCTTCTGCTCCTCCTCCTCCTTCGGCCGGGACAGTGGCTGTGCACTCTGGACAGTCAGGATGCCTACCTGCATATCCTTATCTGCCATCCCACCGCAAATACCTTCGGTTTTCTTTTCAGGGAGACCACTACCAGTTCAAGGCCATCCCATTTAGTCACTCCTCAGCTCCCCGAGTATTTACCAAATGCCTTTCTGTAGTAGCGGCCCACCTGCATACCCGGGGGTTCAGGTTTTCCCGTACCTGAGCGACTGGCTCCTGGTGGCCCTGTCCAGGGAGGACCCTTATCCTGCAGGTTTTCATCAGCTTGGGTATTACCATCAACCAGGCCAAGTCCCATTTGATCCCATCCCAAAGACTCCAGTTTATGGGGGCGATCCTGGATATGACCTCCGGTATGGCCTTCCTGCCTTTGGACAGGGTGGTCACCCTTCAGGCTCAGGCCAGCCTGTTGTCCACCTGCAGACGGGTCACTGTCAGGTCAGTCCTTTGCCTCCTCGGGCTCATGATGGCTGCCATTCCGACAGTGCCTTGCACTTGGCTCCACATGAGAATCTGTCAGTGGGCGCCTCGGTCTCAGTGGGGACAATTGGTGGACGACCTAGATCGGGCGATCCCCGTCTCCTCTCCGATGGTTCGGGACTTGCAGTGGTGGATGGTTCGGAGACCCATTGCCATGGAGTTCCCTTCTTTCTCCCTCCCTCTCCCCCCAAACTTTGACAACAGACACCTCAGGCGAGGGTTGGGGAGCCCACTTGGGATCTCAACGGACCCAGGGCTCTTGGTCCAGACTCGAGCAGACTCTCCACATAAATATGCTCGAGCTAAGGGCCGTTCTGTATGCCTTACAAGCTTTGCGTCTGTATCTGCTTCCCAGTCATCTGGCTGTTCAGACCGACAACATGTGCGTAGTGTGGTACATCAACAAACAGGGAGGAACTCGTTCCTATCCTCTTTGCAGGGAAGTGATGCAGGTTTGGGATTGGGCAGTACTTCACAAGCTTCACCTCATGGCGGTTCATGTTTCGGGAGTCGAGAACACATTGGCAGACAACCTCAGCGATCAGTCCGTACAAGCTCACAGAATAGGATGGATCAGGGTAGTTAGCGATGCCTTCCTACGCTGGGAACCCTCAGGTAGACCTGTTTGCCTCTCCTCTCAACACAAAACTTCCCATCTTCTGCTCACTCGCTCCAGGGCACAGAGTTTTTTGAAGAGACGCTCTGTCTCTAAACCGGAAGGGCAGATTCGT